>LPNX010236416.1:0-56375 GCA_001517045.1 Pseudotsuga menziesii
TCAGCTTCCTCTACAATATTATACTTTACCGGCCTTCCTCTTGGATCATGTCTAATAACAAATGACCAACCCTGTCTACCAGGAACTTCTGAGTAAAATAACTGTTCACATTGACTTGGAAGAACAAAGGGCTCTGAAATTCGTCACTCAAGCGACCTTGTATTGACCATGGTAAATCCATTAGCATGTTCAATAACAGTTCTATCGGGATCAAATCGATTCAATCGTAGCTTGTACCATTTCACAACAAAAAGATTTATTTTGAATGATTTAAAGTCACAGTCAATGATATCTTCCAAATATCCATAATATTGATTTTCTGACAATTCTGGACGTCTGTTGCTTCTAGATGAAACATTAGTGACCTCAAAGAATGCACTTATCCCAGAATCACATGTTTTCTTTGTTTCATCCAACTTTTTAATGCGATATTTACGACCGTTGCACCACATAGCCTTGTGGTGTTTTACCTGCAATTGATAGTAATTATTTTATGTTCTTAAAGTATGCAAATAAAATGAAATTCATCAAGATGAACATGAATATCAACATAATTGAAAATATTATGGCTTATATTTATAATATCATGCTTACTTGTTTATCTTTTAAACCATATGCTAAATCGATTTCCCTTTCTGTTAGATTGCCATCTCCATTGCGATGTGCTTCTTTAACCAATGAAGCCACACCTTCCCATGATAGTCCTCGACCAAATTGATTACATCGTTCAATCCATACCTTCATCCAATCAAGATTGTTTGCGACGTACAAATGTAGTGCATCCCACTCGCGACCAACTGCATGAAAATAAAATTACATAAATCAACTTAGAAATTTATAATTACTTAACGCAGTGTAACATTATAAATATTAATGATGCATATCATTAATGAATATTAAAAATGAAATAATTATGTACGATATTATTAAAATGTATTAACATTAATATTAATCTATAACACCATTTAATAATTACCTTTGACCTTCCTCGATTTACCTTTCCCCGTCAGGTACTTTCCTTCTAATTTCTTAGTGGAGTTTGGATCACCAATGCATTGATCTAATTCTGTCTTAATAAACGTCAACCCTGGAAGATATTCAACAATATACACCATGGCCTGAAATACCATATATCCCTCCATCATAGGACCCTCTGGACGTGCTCTTTGTCTAACTAAAGCCTTCATAAATTTCAAGTGTCTCTCAACCATCCACATGGACCTTGCGTGTATAGGTCCACACAATTCAATCTCCTCAACTTGGTGTATGAGGTAGTGTTCTTGTGCATTGAAAAATGTCAAAGGTAGAAATCTCTGCATTTGACACATTAAACGAGGAATTTCTCTCTTCCAATACTTTATATCTTCTTTGTGGATTTATTTAGATGACAACCATCTACATGTAAAGCAAGAAAATAATGATATCATTTAACGACGAAAATTTAACATTGTAGTACAAATCTACATGATTGACTAAAACAAATGTCAATCCATATAAGTTATACAACGAATTAAACAAATTACATGATGATACGTGAAAAATATTGTTTCTAATTACCTCATGTATTTTCCAAGATCATATATGACATGTTTGACATTATTGTCAAAGTTGTCTGGGAGAGATACAGGTAGAACATACTGTAACAATGAACACGTCTCATCAATATATTTTTCAAAATTAAGCAAAAAAGTAAACCAAAAACATGCAGTATTGTAATATACCAATATATATACCAGAAATATAATTACCTTAATGAAGATATGCCAATCATGCGTTTTTACCCTGCCAAAATCACCTTTCCTTGTTAAGATATTCTTTATGTTCGAACAAAATCCTGTGGGAAATTTCATTTTTTGTATCACTTCTTTTACCGCATTGCTTTGTTGCTCAGTCAATAACCATGGAAGTGACCTTATATTAATTTGGTCTCCATCGTTGTTTAAATTTTCAATGATATCTTTCATTGCATGATTGGATTCATGAATGTCATTGCAAATTTTGACAACTTTTTCTTTGTCACTCCTTCCGTCTAATATTTGCCATAGTGTTTCAGCTACATTCTTTCCGATATGCATTGTATCAAACAAATGAACAACTAGTAAGTGCTCATAGTAAGGAAACCTACTAAATTGTTTGGGATAACTTTTCATTCCTTGTGGAAGCCCATTTACACCTTCATGATGTTCATGCATACCATCAATAATCAATATATAAGTTAAAGAGATTAAAATGCCGTATATTACAGTAAAAAAAATTAATATAATACAAAATAAAACATTAAAAAGTACATATAAGAGATGATCAATATGAATATATAAGATAGACAAATTGAATCGTACCTTGACGATTTCTATTATATTGCAACTTCCATATGTGAGGTGTCATTCTTTGTGGTTTTAATGCAATCTCCTCTTTCCCATTAAAAAGATGTTTTTCAATAGTTCGATACCTATGATTCTTAAAGAGGAAGTTCCTATACTCATCAAACACTTCCTTTGACAAACTCTTTGAATGACGAGATTTCATCTTGGGACCACAAACTGGACATGCAAATTTTCCCTTTGTTTGAAGACCACAAAAATGTGTTAGCCCTGGAGCATCGTGAATTGTCTAGGCAAGCATTGCATGGAATTGAAATTCCCTTTGCCCTACTGGTCTAGAGACATCATACATAGTGACACCATTCCATAGCTTAACTAGTTCATCAACAAGAGGCTCGATATATACATTCATATCTTTAACTATGTACTTACCTAAAAGAAAACAACAAATACAATACATATAAGTAAATGAAATATATATATGACATGAATATGCAACAATATTGATATTCATGACAAATTAAATACTAATGCATTAAAAAAACATTGTTCTAAAGTACAAATTATACCTGGAACAATCATTTCCAACATTATATGCTCCCTCTTTATTGACATCCATGGAGGAATGTTATTGTTGATAACAAAAACAGGCCAGACCGAGTAAGTGGATCTCATCTCTGCAAATGGATTGACACCATCCGCTGCCAAAGAAATTCTAGCATTATGAGGTTCTTCTTTAAAGTGTGGCCATTTTTCCTCCATGTCTGTAAATGCAGAACCATCTGGGGGCATTCAAAGAATATCATCTCCACTTCTATTCCATGCATGGTAATCCATAAATTGTGCTATGTTTTTGCACCTAAACAGTCGTTGCAAGCGTGGAATAATGGGAATATAACGAAGAACCTTACGAGACACCTTTTTGGTTACTTGATCTGTTCGGTATCTACTGCTATGACATATAGGACATTCTGTTGCAAACTCATACTTATTATAATATAAAATATGATCATTAGGACATGCATCAATTGATTGATACTCCATTCCAACATATTTCATGATGGAAGTTAAATCTTGGTATGTGCGAGGTAATTTATTTGATGGCGGTAACAAATATTCACCTATCAAGTTGTTACAACAAATTTAAAAAAAATACTTAATATAAATATTTGAAGAGCATAATATTAACGACAACAAATACATCCTTATTATTTTTATGATGAAGTACGTATACCAATACAAATATTATAGCAACATAAATCAAATCATATATATGCGATCAATGAAACATATAATCACATACGTACCTTAACACCAGCGTGATGGCTGTGTTTGAAAAACAATTCATAACCTTCAAGTTCATTATCAGCAACACAGCAGAGAGAACACTTATGCGGGAGCCTTCAAAAAGTGGTTCGTCTGCCTTCTCAAGTGTAGGTAAATCATGAAGATCTTCAAAGTCATCAATTGGCAATGCATGATGTTGATCATTGTCCATTATTACATTAAATGCATCATTGATTAATGTATTTGCACCATCATCCTCAATTATGTTATCGTCATGATCATCGTCTAATTCCATATCATCATTAACTTGATCATGATCAGTATTCGCAGGACCTGCATATTGACGTTCCTCCTACGCTAGTTGTTCCACAATTACCACATTCTCCATGTTCAGAACATCCCTAGGAGGCCCTTGCTTTATAATTACAATTAAAACATCAAACAAAGAACGTTAGTCATGTCGATTAAGTAACAAAAATAAAAATGATACAATATACAATTACAAAAACTCTCAATATAAAGACCACATGATATATAATCATGAATTATATTGACTTACCAATGGATGATATTCATGCCCCCCCTCAACATGTCCATGTTCCCTACAATGTTTTTTAGTTGTTGCGATCAGTAACCTTCTCTTATTAAAGCCCCTACATCGACTGCAAGGACAATAACATTTTCCATCACCCCTTCTTTCCACTCCATCCCACAACCTAGCAAGAAATTTTCGATTTTGTTCTGGATCTTGATGACCTGTAACATTATTGTTATGTGGCATTTTATAACTCAAACCCTAAGAACAAAGTACGAGCAAACCCAAGTATATGATGAGTCTTCTTTTCCACAAGGGTTAGAACCAAATCCACATGAGTCAACCCTAACTCAAGAGTACAAGACCAAGTATATAATGAGTCTTCTTTTCCACAATGGTTAAAACCAAATCCACACGAGTAAACCCTAACTCAAGACAAGACCAAGTATATGATGAGTCTTATTTTCCACAATTGTTAAAACCAAATCCACATGAGTAAACCCTAAGTACTCAAGACAAGACCAAGTATATGATGAATCTTCTTTTCCACAAGAGTTAAAGCCAAATCCACAAGCAAAAACCCTAAGTGAGGGTAAACCCTAACTCAAGACAAAACCAAGTATATGATGAATCTTCTTTTCCACAACAATCAAAGCCAAATCCCTAGCAAACCCTAATTAGTGAGGGTAAACCAGCCTAACTCAAGACAAAACCAAGTATATCATGATGAATCTTCTTTTCCACAAGAGTCAAAGCCAAATCCACAAGAGCAAACCCTAACTGAGGTTAAACCCTAACTAGTTAAGACAAAAACAAGTATATAATAAATTTTCTTTTCCACAAGAGTCAAATCCAAATCCACAAGAGCAAACCCTAAGTGAGGGTAAACCCTAACTCAAGACAAAACCAAGTATATGATGAATCTTATTTTCCACAAGAGTCAAAGCCAAGTCCACAAGAGCAAACCCTAAGTGAGGGTAAGCCCTAACTCAAGGCAAAACAAAGTATATGATGAATCTTCTTTTCCACAAGATTCAAAGCCAAATCCACAAGAGAAAACCCTAAGTGAGGGTATAAAACCCTAACACAAGAGAACAAAGTTTCTCCAAGAAAGATTTACCAAGAATAAACCAATTAGAAATTAACCAAGAGATACTTCTAGAGAGAAGTCACCAAAGAGAAAGACCAAAATCCAAGACCAAGTGGGAAGATCCCCACAAAAGCACAAGGCCAAAAACCAAACCCTAAACCAAGAAATTAACCAAGAGATACTTCTAGAGAGAAGTCACTAAAGAGCAAGACCAAAATCCAAGACCAAGTGGGAAGATCCCCACAAAGGCACAAGGCCAAAAACCAAACACTAAAGCAAGAAATTATTGACAAAGAGATACTTCAAGAGAGAAGTCACCAAAGAGCAAGACCAAAATCAAAGACCAAGTGGGAAGATCCCCACAAAAGCACAAGGCCAAAAAACAAACCCTTAGGAATTTCACATTTCTTGTCCAAGAGATAAGTGCGAGAGTGAGTGTGTGAGATAATGAACCTAGGCCTACATCTATTTATATGAGTGTGTGTAGGAAATGAACCTAAGCATCGGATATGCAACGACACTTTCCATGTTAAATAGTTGACCAATTAAAGGCGTCGTCGCTTAAGCGACGCTTACTAACGCACCATCGCTTAACCGATGGTTATGAGAATAGCCGTCGCTTCACCGACACTTGTGGCCACATTTACAAAAAAAAAATGTATCCTTGTGATTTTTGGTAAGCTTAAAAAGAGAAATCCACGTGTCGTCGTATTTTTCCGTCGGATTTTGGATCGAAATGTAGTAGTGAATGTTGCAGACTGCCTCAGCCAACCACCAATCGTGGTGATAACGATCGTGCTCAACTCTTGTGGGCATGAGACTTCTGATTGGAAGCTTCTCTACAAGAGTGATCCAGAATTCAGCTAGACATACCAGACGCTCTTGGAGGGAAACCAAGTTCCAAAATTTCACCTCTAGGATGTACTACTGTGTCACATGGGACACCTTTGTGTTCCTTCAAGCGAGCATGCCAAGATGATTTGGAAAGCGTACTATAGTTGGGTCACTGGGCATTTCAGGGTCGAGAAAACAATGGCAGTATTGCAGAAGTATTTCTATTGGCCGAACCTTCGACAAGACGTTGGGAAGTACATCCAATCCTGCACTGCCTGCGCCATTGCCAAACCATCCATCAAGAAGCAATACCTCTATACTCCATTTCCTACCCCTAGTAAACCTTGGGATTCCATCTCCATGGATTACATGTCAGGCCTTCCTTCTACTAAGCACGAAAATGACTGTGTGTTTGTGGTCGTTGACAAATTCTAAAAGATGGCCATAATGGCGGCCTGAAAGAAGAATATCACAGCAAAAGCCACTGCTAAACTCTTCTTTGAATGAGTGTGGGTACACTTTGGTATCCCACAGTCTATAATCACAAACTAGGACAGCAGGTTCCTTAGTACATTCTAGTCTAGCCTATGGTCAATGCTAGACACCAATCTCACAAAGTCCATAGCTTTCCATCCCTAGACTGATGGCCAGACATAGGTCATCAATAGGATGATCATACACATTTTGCACATGTACAACTCAAAGCATACACGCACATGGGATGAGAGCCTCCCCTATGTACAACATAGCTATAACCAAGCCCTACATAGCTCAACCAACCACAACCCCTTTCAGGTGGGCTTGGGATTCCAGCCACTATGTCCCATTGACGTAGACATGCCATTTGCAGCTACTCAAGCTGATTCAGCTCATATCCAGTCTGAAGTTTCCAAGGCAAATAGATTCATTGAGCGCATTCAACACATTTGCTAATAGTTTCATGACATATTGGACAGATCCAATGCTAAGTACAAGCAGCGACATGATCAGCATCGGGTGCAACACAACTTCCAGGTGGGTGACAAAGTGTGGCTACATCTACAGAAGGAGCGCCTCACTGGACCCCACCACAAGCTTCGCCCACTCTGATATGGGCCATACACCATCACCAAGGCTGTCAGGGACAATGCCTTTGAGCTCAGTATTCCAACATTCCTTGGTTTGCACCCATTTTTTGATGTAGACCGCCTTCGGCCCTACTTTCCACCTCTACTAGACACATCAGACGTGGCAAAACAACTCACACCAACAGAGTTAAACCCTAACTGCATGGAAAAAACCATAACTTATTGGATTATGGACACATAGATCAATAACACCTGTCAGCAAAAGATCCAGCTATATCGAGTTTTCAAAGCAGGCCAACTCCTTTATCAGGGAAAGTGGCTCACCGGGGACCAAGTTCAACAGAAGTTTCCTCATCTCATGGAGGAACTCAACGCAATGGGGACCATTGCTTCCTAAGAGGGGAGGAATGATCCAGGAGGATATTGGTGGCCACCCACCTATTCCTCTTGGACCCCCACCACTGTTTCTTTCAGTTTTCTAGTTTCCTTAATTGTAGCACAATTTACTATTTTTGGCAGTTCCTAGGTCCTAAACTTTCGGAGCCGTTTTGAGGCCCTAAACGACGTTTTTTTGGCATCGAATGGTCCAGAAAATATGGGTCTATTATGGACTTGATGTTTTCTATTTTTGGATGTAGTCCTTAAATATATCTTTCTAACGATGTATCATGCGCGTCAAACGGAGGTAGTGTGCTAAAGTTATGACCCCGGGAAATTGATGTACCAAGTTACCCAACGGAGCCCACATTAAGGCGTTTCACCTCCTAGGGTTAGGTTTTTGGATGTGTAGGGTTTCCATTGTTTCTCAATAATATATAGGCCTTCGAGCCTCATTGTAACACAGAGTTTAGAGGCATGTAGCCGCCACATCTCTTCTCAAATATAAGCTACCAGCACTAGCTAGTTTATTTCCATTCTGTATGTAAACAAGTTTTAGTTATTGATTAATGAAATGAAGTGTTATTTCCGCTGCATATTTGTTTCTATGGTTATTTTTGTATTTTGTTGCGTTCCTACATAAATCTAGATCAGACCACCTCCCAGACATCATTCTTCATGATTGACTAATACTCTTCAATCATGGCATCCTTCCATGCTTTCTTTTCTGCAACTTCTTCATAGTTGGAAGGTTCTTCGTCAATGATGTCACAAAGTAGTGCCACATAGTTGGAGTACGGTATCAATCCCTTGCTGTCTCTAGAAGTCTCATTTGGAGCACCATGTCTCTCTACATATTGTGTATCTTCCTATTCTCACATTGGTATTCTCTTGTAGGAATTCTTCTCACGCAGTGGATGTATAGGTCTACATGGTTCTGTCATGTCATGGTATGCATGGTCTTCTTGTATTATCTCTTCCATAATTGTACCTTTGGTTTTGGGAACTTCAGTTTCTTCATTGTTTAGTTGTCTTGACTTGTTGTAAGCTTAGTCGTCATCAAAAGTAACATCTTGGATGGTCTTGATCTTCTTGAATCTTGGGAAGTATATTCTATAAGCTTTTGATGTGTCATTGTATCCCACGAATATGCCCTTCTTTCCTGAAGGATATAGTTTTTTTTTGTTTTCTTTTGGAATGTGTATGTACACAAGACAATCAAATATTCTGAGATGGATGACTTATGGTTTCTCTCCTAAGAAATATTCTTCTGGAGTCTTGTTATCCAAGACATGGTGAGGTGTTTTGTTTTGTACATACATGTCTATTCTTACTGCTTCCGCCCATAGGTGCATTGGAAGTTCTTGGTCATGAAGCATCACCTTTGTTGTTTCCATTATTGTTATGTTCTTTCTTTTTGCAATGCCATTTTGTTTAGGATTGTAGGGAGTGCTCCTATCCCTCTTAATCCTAGATTAGTGTGATTCTATACCAATGCTTTGAATTCCTTGAACTTACTGAAAACCTTTATCTTTATTTTCAAGAAATATTCTAGGTTTTACGAGAATAATCATCTATAAAAGAAACATAGTATGCATACTCGCTTAAGGAGTTATATGACATGGGGCCACACACATTTGAGTGGGTTATCTCCAAAATTTATTTTTCCTTGCTTTCATTGATAGGAAATGGTTTCTTTATATTATTCCCTTGCGAACATCTTTTGCAAATGCCTTCATGTTTTTCTTGCATATTGGGTAGACCTAATACTACTTTACTTGCAATTGGTAGTACTCTATAGTGTACATGTGCAATCCTTAGGTGCCATAGTTCACTTGGTTCCATAGATTCATGAACCAAGGCTTGTTCTGGTTCTCCCTTCAACTTGTACAAGCCTCCCTCTTGTTTCAATCCTTCTTAGCATGAGCAGCTAGGGCGTGGTCATCATCAACTCCCATCTTCTCTTCTCTTGACACTAATTGAGCTTCTTCTTGAGTGCATTCCTCCCATAGTATGTTGAACTTGATTAGCTTCTCTGTGGGCACATATCCCTTGAATGAATGAGTTCCATGATATAGAGAGACCATTTAAGGTAGTCATCACGATCGAGCCTGCAATGATCATATTGGTTCTTATCATGTTCTTCTTGTGAGTATCCTTGGCCTCTTCTCCCTCTGGTTATGGAACCTCCTCAGTGACATACTTGTCTAAGTCATTCTTTAAGAGAGATTATACACTTCCATGCTTGGAAGTTTTAAGCGCCTTCAATCTTCTCCTCAAGCTTGGTATGATTCAACATATTGATATGCGAATATCAAATCAAAATAGTAAAGAGATAGATTTTACCAATTTGAGAAGCCTTAACGACTTCTTGAACTGGCTGACCTAGGTTTCAACAGAGAAACCCTAAATTTTCAAAGTTGGAATTTTGAAATTCTATCTAGATATAAAGATGCACCTCCTTGAGGCGAGTTTCCTAGTGAGGTCCTTTTTAAAATTCTATGGAGAGAGGGTCCAAAAAATTGAGGCCGTAGTTCCTTCTCATAGTGTTCCATGGTAAAAAAATTGAAACTTATTCAAACTGGAATCTTTCTCCACCAAAAGATGCGCCTCCTTGAAGAGAGTTATCCTAACCCTCTTTTCTGGAAAGTTTGTGGAGAAAAGTGTTAGAACTTGGGAGCCCTAGTTTCTACAGCTGCACAATGTCTTCTTTTAAGGTGGCTCTAATACCATGTTAGAGTTTGCACTTTAATTCAAATATGTTAGAGCTTCAATCTAATGCACTAGGATCACTAAAAGATATACAAGCACACCACAAAAGAGAAACACATATTTTATCTTGGGAAAATCAGAAGGGAGAAAACACAACAAATTCTTCTGTATAGATTTGGCACTTGGTACAATGTCAGGAAAAAGATAGAAAACCCAAAGATAAGATGAATTATGCAACTTCTTCTTCATCTACCCCTGCAAACTTGTCTTTCTCTTTCTTGGAGCGAACTTGGTTGAGATTTTTGTGTGTCAAAATGAGGGAGAGTGCCTCCCTATTTATATTCTTCAATTGAGTGACCTCTTTCCGAATTCTCTACTTGACTGGGATGACTTCTCTTAGGGAGACTCAAAAATACATTTTACAATTCTTCTTTTGGGGACTATTAACCTGAATTACAATGAAGGTTTTATCTTGATATTCTTACATGATTAATATAGTACTAACATCTCCGAATGGAGGAAAAACATCTTTGACGAAGGTACAAAAATAATAATATAATAATAAAATAATAACACAACAAAATGAAGAATATCTTCCGAAGTTACACTTACAACAACACTACCAAATACAAACCCTCATTGGACAATGTACAAATGATTATATTTAATTACATGTAGATATACATATATGAAACAAAAGGTTTGCTTGTCCAATCCTCGACACTTTCTCACGGATTGCAATTAAAACATATTTTCCCATCTGATAAATCCCCTTCATCCAACTAATTTTCACCATTGAGCCACCCAGAACTTGAAGTAGAGAGACATTATGCTCAACAATAATATTTAAAAGAAAATTTAACTCCAACAATTCTACATAATTATTAGACCCACTTTGAGTTGAAAAAATGAGCATTGGACAGATGAAGAAGATCCCAAGCCCACAAAGTGTGGGGGAACCTTTCCTCACCCCATTGAAATACTCCCAAGCAGTTGACATATCAAAGTAGACATCAGAAATTTGTCTTGAATGTTTTTCCTTTATATTCTTATTAACTCCTTAAAAAATGGAGCATCCTTGTAAAGAGCATTCAAAATAAGGGAATAAATTTGTTATAAAAAAAGGTTGAATCCTAAGCCAACAAGATGCCCCAAGAAATAATGTATGGAATTTCCCTAAATGGATTTAACTCTTTTCTATCATACCAAATATTTGGACAATATTCAAATGTCCCTCCTTGCCAAAAATTATTACAACCTATTAAAACTTGCAACTATGACCAAACAATTATAGTACATGGGATTTTTATCAACGAAACAATAGCTGTTTCCTTCTCTTGTTCATAGAGAAAAAATTGCTTCAAACCTTACCACATCCTTATTTTAAAATTCTTCCATGTAAAAATCTTGTTTCTCAATTCCAACCATAAAAATATTTAAGTCTTCAAGAGGTTCCTAGTCTTCCATAGAGATTTCCACCACTAGATTTGTTCACCTTGCGTTCTTTGAAAATGTTGCTTTATATAATAATCATGTTGTGTAGTTCTCCAAGATAGAAATTTTGGACCAAATTAGCTCATCCTCTTCTTCTATTTTCTAACATATTACTCTTGATGATCCTCCCAACATAATCATTCAACTTTTCATTGAAATTCCCTTCCAATCCCAACATATTAGAAGTCATCCAACCTTAATGCCATAAGGGTGTGTTTGATGGATCAATGAGTTGAGATGAACAAAAATAACTTGCACCTTGCAAATGATCAATAAGCTTATATAGATGTCTAAAGTAATTTACTACTTCCAACAAAAATGTGAGCTCCTATCATAAAATTTACCCCATTACATATCTTCCACACAATCTAGTTTCCCACTAAAGGAAAAGCCATTAATTATTCTTTCCACATAATTGATCCATTTTGAAAAGAATTCCTTAGCCTCCTTATCCATTTATCAAATATAAATAAAGGTTTTGTATACTTATAAATCATTATAGATTTCCACAAACTTTATTCAATACGTAACCTCCACACTTCTTGCAAGAAGGCCCTTGCCATAATAATGTATATTATTGAGAACCCTATTTTTCCTTATTTCTTGACCATGAGAATTTGAAGCATTTCCCCTAACGGTCTCTAAAACCCCTTTAGGGATGTAAGCCAAGAAATGTCAATAAATTGATATTGCATCAAAAACATATTTGACTAAAATAAATCTACCTCCACAAGATAGTCATCTATTAACATCATAGAGTAAATATAGTATAAATCTTGTCATTTATCTAAGTCCCATCCTTTTTACCATAATCATTTGGTTTCAAAAGGAACCCGAAGTATTTTACCCCTTTCCAAAAAATCAAGCATTGGAAAAGAAAGTAGGCCTTAAATATGTCCCTCCTCATCTTATTTTATCCCACTCAAGGGCATTGAAGACTCCAAAGTGTTAATCTCCATCCTTGTTCGTATGTCGTAAGTTTCTAAAATTCCTTTTAACTTTGTGACGTCCTTGAGGAAACCTTCAAGGAAAACAAAACATCATCGACAAACAAGAAGTGTGTCAAAATAGCGATCTCCCTTCACTTCAAAGATGACCTTACTCACACCTTCAACTATTAAGAGAAAAAGAATCACCGATGATAGGAATCCTTGTCCTAGACCCCTAGTAGAGTGAAGAAATTTCAAGAAAACCCAATTATTATAAGTTAACCTTAAATACATCCAACTACCTATGAGATAGGATTTAAACAAATCTAGTTTCACTACCAAAGTTGGAAGTTTCTTAGTTTTATTGATTGGATCCCTTCCTGTGCCACTCCAAGGGAATCATGTATCTCTCTGTCATTGAGGAACACAAAATGTTCATATGAGATACATTTTAGAAAAAAAATCGATCTACTAGCTATTATATTTGCAATGCTTTTATATAACTAGTTACATAAAGAAATTTCTCTAAATTCATTAAAGGACAACGACTTATCCTTCTTAAGAATCAAGGCTATGAAGGTTGGACTTATGGCCATTGGATTTTTCCTTGAAAAACTGGTTCTAAAATTTGTACCAAGGCAAGTGGTTTTCCATATTTTGATGCCTAGGGGTGTAAAAACAATTAATGAGGTCCCTGATCACTTTATTAAAGTGAGAAGTACTTTATATGTGTTAAAGCCACTTTATAAAGTTGTTCATGGTTATAATTTTTAATTGTATTTATGAGAAACAAAGTGGGTGAATAATTAAAAAGGCTCATTCGTATATAAATGAAAAACTGCATCCATTTTCATTTAATGAGTTATTATGAGCATTTAATGTGGGCCCAAGATCTCACTAAGTTGAGATTTAATTTTGACCATCGATCTATAGAAAGCTAGTTATCTTGAACAAAACTAGGGAAAACATCATTTCTCACTCATTATTTCACCAAGAGATTTGGAAAAAATGAGAGCAAGAAAATTCGACCTCATTGAGGAAGATGAATTTGTGAGAGATGAAACCAACATGCATTCCAGGAAGAGAGACTGGCTCATTTCTCAATAGAACTTGAGCACAAATTTCAAGGAATCTAGCAACTGTCCAAAGTGAGCCTAGCATGTTCTTCCAAAACCGTACAGTAGTGTTGAGTTGGTACATAGTTCGAGTAGGAAATTTTGTCACTCTTTTCACGATGGCACGAATTTCTAGACAATCATACAACAACATTAAATTCATACCATACACCTACGTGATGCACACATTTAAAGGTTGAGTTAAGCACTAAAATAAAGGAAGTAATTTGTTGTGATAGTGGACACATTTATCTAGGAAAAGATTGATTTTTGACAATACATACAGTGTTGAGAAGGCACACAAAACAAGGTTGTTTGGGCATAGAAAATGAGGTTGCTACAACACTATTTTTGAGGCAAATTTGACAGTCTTTCAAAGTTGAGATAAGTTGATTTGTCATATTCAATTACTATTGTACATTTATTTTTTGAGAAAGAAAAATAAAATCACTCTCTCTCATCAGTTTTTCCCTTTGCGTTTTCTCCCGAGGCAAGTTTGGCTAAAAATATGACTGTTCATTTTTATGGTGTTGTTGTTTTTTATTTCTTGTCATTAAAAAGTTTGTAAAAATTTCCAAGTGTTTCATTTACTGTATTGTTTATGATAAGAAAACTCTAACTTGCATTCAAAATCAATATTTGGGTTGGGCATTAAACAATATGCACAATTGAAACTTGAAACCAAGTTGGGAACATAAAAAATTTCATTCTTCACTACCCTCAGAAGATCCCCCTCCATGAAATCATAGAAGACAAGGAAGAAATCCATTCTACATCCCTTTAAGATTAGACTTTTGTCCTTTTGAATTGAATCAAAACTACTTTGAGTTCTTCCTTGGTTACCTCTTCCCTCAACATTTCATTTACTAAATCCACAAAACTTGGTAAAAATGTTGTAAGATGCAATATTTCTTCTAAACTAACCATGTGTGGCTCTTTGAATGATCTTTGGAAGTGATACTCCCCCAATTATGTTAGGACAAAACAAAACTTCCTCTACTTCCGTCATCCCTTTGTAATTCCTTTTCGTGTTGATATTCCTTCTAATGGTTGACAAAATTATAAAAGAATTTTGAATTTTCATCTCCTTTTTCCAACAGTATTTCCTTACTTTTTCTTTCCATAAAGCTTCCATGAATGCCAACATCTCTTTTTTCCTTTTTTTCAATATCTTCGGCTTTTATTTGGACTTTACAATGAATGATCCTACCAATTCATCCTCATGTAGTTATGTTATCTCCCATTCCACTATTAGTATTCCTTGATCTTGGGTGTTGAATTTATTATCAGCCCAATTTGATGCTACAACCTTAAGTTTCTTCAAGCTTGATGCAACAATGTCTCTCTTTTGCTTTTTTCCAAGCAATTCATCTTTTCTTTGGACTTTACAATGAATCGGCCTACCAATTCATCCTCATATAGTTATGTTATCCCTTTCCACTATTAGTATTCCTTTATCTTGGTTGTTGTGTTTATTATGAGCCCAATTTGATATCATGGCCTTAAGTTTCTTCAAGCTTGATGAAAACTAAAAGCATGCAAATTCTCTTCTATTCTCATTGTACCTTTGCCACTACCTTGACAAGTTACTGAAAAATTTCCTCCTATAACCAAGAGGAGACAACCTAAAGGGGCTTGAAGGATTTTCTTCTTTATCAATCTAAATCAATTTGGAGAGGTGCTTAAATTCCCCTCCATTTTCCACTCAAGACCTAATCCTTTCTTCATGAACCCTTATTGTTTCAAAAACAAAGAATCTATCCAATCATTTAAAGATGTTATTCTCCAACCTTGTTTTTCATCCCTGTCAACCCCAGTTTGATTGGATCCACATCGACTAGACCAACCATATCTAACTTATTCAAGAAGTAATAACTTTGGGGATCAATAGTAGCAGTCATCATCACCCCCCCTCACATCCCCTCCCACCCCCCACCTAGATTTAATCTTTCTCAACCCACCCATTTCTATATGCTTCATTTTTTCCTTTGCCTCTAGTCCTTTCACTTCTTAACTTTCAAGGATTTTTTAAACAACATATTTGTTCAAAAAATTTCAAGAAGTCATCATTTTCTTGAACCAATCATTTGTGACACCACAAGTACATAAAAGGAACTTTTCCACACTCTATGGTTTGATTATATCACCTTCTACCAATCTTGATATCATTTTTTTCCAGAATTGCCTCTCAAGTAAAGGTTGACCAACATTTCACTACTATTTATTATGGCAAACTTAAGAAATAGTCATCCACATGTACATAGGACCCTAGACAATTGATTTCTTTTCTTGAAAAATAGAACCCCAAACACTCCCCACTGTAATTGAAGATTTTACATTACAATATCTCTAAAGGAAGACCCAAAAGTTTCACCTTTATAAATTGGGTTGAATGCAATTCTACAAACAAGTAAGAACACAAAGACCACTTCCTAGTGGTGAAAATCAAGGGACCCCAAAACCATTTTTGACCTAAAATCATCAATGCATCTTTACTGTATTTGAAAGTAAAACCTAACCATCCACTGAATATGAAATGGAACTGAGGGTTTTCACCTAAAATAGGCCCCTAAACCTTTGCCACCCAAGGCCCTACCCACTATTTTGATACCTTCTTGCTAAAGAACCTTCCAATGATATTCTCCTTCTATTTCAAGGCCCTAAGGGCCATAAGGATGTCTTTAACTACAGCAACATTTACACTCTTCTCCTTTATTTTAACTACTTTCTCTCTTTTCCTGAGTGTAAAGGATTTTGAGGATTTTGAGACATGAACATAATTGATCAACACTAACAATTCATTCTTCACCAAGCATTGATGTACAAACCCATGATTAGATCTTAAGTTCACATCCCTTCTATTGTAACATGATTTCTTCAAGTTATTTGTAACCTCTGTTAATCGAGCTCCAAAAACCATAACTTTGTACTTTTAGTTTTATGCACAACTAGAGCACCTTTCACCATATGTATTAAAGATCAGAATGAATAATGATTTTTTCTTTTTTCTCGATGCACTTTATCCTTCCAACCTAAGTACAACATTGATCTCATCATTGCTCATTACAAATTAGTGTTCTCAACAGTAATCCCTTCCAATTGTGTCTCTTATGGGGTTGTTACAAACTACTTTGAACAAACGAACTTCCCAATGACAAAAATATTACACTCCTCCATCGGATTTGTCATATAATCAACCACATAGACTTCAAAATCCATTATCCCTCCCGACCGTCCATACTAAATTGTTGTTAAACTAGCAACAACAAGAAAGGTCTTCCTGCATGCATGTGTTCTTGCATGCAGAAGACTTAAATTAGGAAGCCAATTGTATTTAATTTGTTTTCCTAAAATAATTAAAGTGATCTAATTGTTTACCAACTTTAACTGAAAGTGACATTATGGTTTTCGCTTTACCTAAAGTTTTAAAAGAGAGATCAATTGGTGGAGATAACAATTGCATTCTGACAGAGACAGAAGAAGAAGTGTGGGAGAGAGAATTTTGGTGAAAAAGACAAAGGAGCACTAACTCACGAAGACAACCCTAAATTGCAGAGGAGAGAGACATGAGACTTTGGTAGAGGTACACCATACAACAACAACAACTGCACCATACAGTCATATAACAACAGGTCGTACAGCAGCAAGCTGCCTTGGGAACTGTTCCATCTCACAGGTTTTTCTCATTGATTTTTGGGTGTTTCGATTTTTCCATCTAGAGCATAAATCAATTTTCTGATATTGTAAAAGCTTTGTATTTTCTCAATAAAAATATCCTCTCATATCATTGCACTGATTTACCCATCTTGGGTTTTGTCTGGGGGTTTCTACCCAAAAAGATTATGTTGTTTCTATTGATGTGATCGATGTTGTAAATGGTTCTCAGTTTTATATTTCACTGCATACTATAAATAAGTTCATGTGTGGTTATTTTAGTTAAATATAAATATATTGTTTTAGCCCTAGTTGTGATTTAAAAGAAAACTTTACATGGTATCAGATCTCTACTGAGCTAAAGTTGTGAGATTTGCAACAAACGTGATAGATCAAGGGAAAATATATTAAAGACACAAACTTAGATTGAAGATCTGGGGTTTGACAAGTACACTTCAGTATGGTCGTGTAGTTGAGAGTTGAGGATAGACTCCAAGGGAAACAGAATTTTCCTACATGGAAAGAAAGGATCGCATGGATCTTGGACGTTAGTGATGCAAAGGAGCACATTGTCTCCACAAAAGTTGCACCCATAGATCCAACATATTTTATAGCTTGGAAGAAGATTGATTCAAGAGCCATGTTGATTATCATGGATGGAGTGAAGGACCATATAGTCCCTCACTTTTCTAAGAAGAATACTGCAACAAAGATGTGGACGGAATTGGAGAGTCTATACCAAAGCAAGAACAAGAACCGAAAGATGGTGCTACAAGAGAGGATGTGCAGCACTAAGATGGCCAAGGGAAAAGGAGTGGTGCCTTATCTCACGAGGCTCACACAGATCAAGGATGAGCTTGGAGATGTTGACTCTATGACAATGAATGAGGAGCTAGTTCGGATAGCCTTTAATGGCTTCTCGAAGCCATGGGACATCTTCGTCAAAGGTGTGGTGGCTAGGAAGAAGCTCCTTGATTGACAGAGAATGTGGGATGACTTTGTGCAGGAGGAGACCCGCATGGGTCAAGGATCAAGCTCATCTAGAAATGCCCCACAGATTGTAGATGAGGAGGCTCTATCCCTTACAAGGAAGAGCAAGGGTAAGGCAAAGATGAAGAAGGATGGTAAGAAGAACCTTGACGTATCAAAGGTCAAGCGTTTTAACTGCCACAAGCAGAGACACTTTAAATCCCACTTTCTAGATGGGAAGAAGGAGAGTAACACTCAGATGGTTGGATCTGCAGAGGTGGATGAGTTCATCAAAAACTTCGATGAGGATTTCTGCTTGATAGCTTGCATGACAAGACCCATAGGGAGAAGTATATGGTACATCGACAGTGGACCATCTAGTCACATGACTGGACATAAGAGATTCTTCATAGACTTGTAGGAGGGTGGAACAAGGATCCACAATGAGCTGGGTGATGATGCACGATATCAAACGCAGGGAGTTGGCACTGTTTCATTTCAAAGGGAGTCTGGAAAACCCCTCAATTTTGTTGATGTGTTATATGTTCCAAGATTGACCAAGAACCTCATATCAGTGTCCACTCTGGAGGACAAGGGATATCATGTGAAGTTCTGAGACCATAGAATTTATATCAAGCCCAAGGGGTCATATAGGATCTTGGATCAGGTGATTGGCAAAAGGAGTGGGAAAGTGTATAAACTACACTTTGAGCCTACAAAGGATCTAGTAAGAGGAAATTGTAGTCAAGGTGAGTTGTGGCATAGGAGGATGGCACACTTACACCATGGAGCACTGAGGCACTCGAGACATGCAGTGATTTGAGTTCTTCAGGTACAGGAGGAGAAGCATAACCACTGCAAGGGTTATGATTTGGGGAAGAACATCAAGACGCCTTTCCCACAGAGTGAGCACATGTCCAAGGAGACCTTGGACTTGGTGCATTCAGATGTATGCAGATCTATGAGTATCCATTCTTTCAGTGGTTACAGTTACTGCGTAACCATCATTGATGACTATTCTAGGAAGACCTGGATCTATTTCCTAAAGGCCAAGTCATAGGTTTTTGACAGGTTCCGAGAGTTCAAAACCCTCGTGGAGAACCAAACATGATAGAATATCTGGTTGTTGAGGACAAACAACGAGGGTCAGTACACCTCCAATGAGTTCATGGAGTATTGTTCGACAGAGGGCATCAAGGATTACATTGTGCCCCATACCCCACATCAGAATGGAGTTGCAGAGTAGAAGAATGGGACTATGGTAGGAGTATCCAAGGCCATGCTATTTAATCAGGGATGGCCACTATTCCTTTGGGTTGAGGCATACAAGACTGCAATATACATTCAGAACAGGTGTCCCCACACATCTTCGGGGAGGAAGACACTCGATGACGTCTTCATAGGAACTAAGCCAGATGTGAGTCACATTCGCATATTTGGAAGTGTCTGTTATTGTCATGTTCATGCTGACAATAGGAAGAAGTTGGACCCTTCTGGAGAGAAGGGGTTACTTGTTGGTTATAGCGAGAATTCGAAAGCATACAGAGTTTACATTCCTTCTCACAAGAGGATCATTCTGACAAGGGATGTCCAGTTCGATGAGGACAAGGCCTTCCAGAGATCTATGGACTTACCAGTAGAGTAGCAACTAGCACAAGACACGGGGATCAAGTTGGAGGAGCCAAGTGTACAGGTACAAGTACAGACACAAGGCACAGGTTCTGGTAGTCAGAGGGAGTCAGGTGGACAAGATCCTCCTATCTTTGATGGGGAGGATGAGCAGCAACATGAGACAGGAAACCGGTAGTTGCAATAGGTAGACACCAGGCCAAGGCCTAAGTGGTTTAGGTTCACAATACATGATTCCGGGAAAGTGGATCTTCCACAAAGATCTTTTAGATAGAGTTTACCACCAGAGAGACTCAGTTATATGGAATTGATGGCAGAGTTGATTAACTCCAAACATTCTAGTTTTGAGGAGGCTGCACAACATGAGGTGTGACAAGAGGCCATGGTTGAGGAGTATGACTCAATCATGAAGAACCATGTATGGGAGGTTGTGATGAGACCTGAAGGCAAGAAGCTAGTGGGATCCGGGTGGATCTACAAGATAAAGCATTCAGCAAATGAAAGCATGGAGAAGTACAAGGCACACTTCATGGATAAGGGGTTTTCACAGAAGGAAGGTATTGACTATGAGGAGACCTCCGCCCTTGTTGAGAGGTATTCTTCCATTCGGACTATTATCTTACTAACAACTGAGATGGGTTGGCGAGTCCATCAGACGGATGTCAATACTGCCTTCCTCGATGGAGTGATAGAGGAGGAGGTATATATTGAGTAGCCAGAGGGGTTTGATGTGGAGAATAGGGAGACGCATGTATGCAAACTACATAGATCTCTTTATGGGATCAAGCAGGCACCTCAAGCATATATACTCAAGGATAGACAACTATCTACGGGAGATGGGATTTCAGTGAAGTGAGGATGACCACAACTTGTACTTATTGACAGGTGAGGTGCCTCTCATATTGGTCCTATATGTGGATGATCTCTTTTTTACAAGAGATGAGAGGATGATCAGAGACTACAAGTCCAACCCTGTAGTGGAGTTTGAGATGAAAGACCTTTGCATGATGCATTACTTTCTGAGCTTGGAGGTTTGACAGAGAGACGGATGTTTCTTCATTGAACAGGGGAAGTATGCAATAGATATCTTGGAGAGATTCAGGATGGAAGACTGCAAGCCTATGGCCATACCTATAATTTCCAACCAGAAGAAGATCGATGCATTAGGGTTAGATGAATTTGATCCTACCTTATATTGTCCTCTTACCGGATCACTTATGTCTTTGGTCAACACTCAACCAGACATCAACTTTGCAGTCAATTATTTGAGTTAGTTCATGGTGGACCCTCGGAGACTCGGAGAGTGCATTGGACGGCTGCAAAGCACATACTTCGCTACATCAAAGCTATGGTGGAGTATGGATTGGTTTAAGAGTGCAGAGGGAGTGTACAGTTAACAAGTTTCATAGGTGTTGTCTGGGTAGGATGTGTAGAGGACTGGAAGAGTACTTCAGGTTGTTATTTCAGCATTGAGTCAGGGTTTGTCTCTTGGTTCAGCAGGAAGCAAAATTCAGTTGCATTGAGCTCAGTAGAGGTTGAGTACATGTCATCCAGCATGGCTTCTTGTGAGGGCATGTGGTTGAGGAAGTTATTTTCAGGATTGTTCGAGTGTGAGATAGAGGCTACAGTAGTTCACTGTGACAACTAGAGTGGCATTAGGAAATCTAAGAATCAAGCGTTCCACGACCAGAGAAAACACATAGACATTAAGTACCACTTCTTGAGAGATTGCATTCAAAGAGAAACCATCTGGTTGGAGTACATACAGATAGATGAGCAGGTGGCAACATTTTGGTGCATGGGTGAAGTGTGAAAACTATTGTTACAGAACTATCTTTGGCTAACTGTCATTGTTTTTAGCTATATCCATCAAAATAAAGACAGAACCGCTAAACCCATGGAAGGTGTGCTTTTATTTTTAAGCTCCTTTTAATGAGGCTCTTCATATCATAAGACCATTAGTTATAAACTTAGGCACTATCGGAACTTAGCAAAAAAATACAAATTATACCTTTAGTTTGACTTCTGATTCCACTCTTTAAACCTCACCTGGCCACCATCAAGACTCACCGGTCTTCAAGGTTTGTTGACTTCTCCTAATAGCGACGAGCTCTCAATCTTTTGTTCGCTTCTTGTTCTGACCTCTGCTAATATCTTGATCCTTCGTTCAAAACCCTCTTGATATACGCTATGTTCCTATGCAAGTTGGGATTCTATGTGTTTTTGGAGGGTATGAAAAATCTATTCGACTGTAAAAGCCATGGAATCATACAATAGTTACGCAATCACCAAATTTCTCCTCTGTATACTGAAATGTATAATATTTGTCACATTTAAACGTAAATTATAATACACAGTAAACAGAAAATTCAAAGCATAAGGGTTTCTCCCATCAAAACACAGAATCTTCACATAGAAGAAGGAATTATGTTTATTGATTTCTCTTGAATCTCTCTTTTCTGTCCCTCTCCTCTCCTCTTGACTACCATCTTCTTTCTCTCTTTTTTCTTTTCTTCTAACTCATGCTAACAACTAAACAACCCTTCCTTAAATTTAGGAACTTACTAATTTTAGAATGAACTAACTCCTATTTTTATTCAACAGACAAACAGATGTCCCAGTCTCCTCGCAGGGAGCTGTCTATAATCATCTACTTCTATTTTAACTCTAAAATTGACAACAAGGCTAACTACCTGGAATTTTAAATAAATAACATTTCAATTAGTGTTTCCTCTGACCATTTGACTTATTCCCCTAGTCACAATATGTGATCAATACATAACATTGCTGAATTTATTTAGTGCTCTTGCATCAGACTCCTTAGGTGAGAAAAATTCATGAACTCCTGTTCATGAGTTCTTCCACAGTTCTGACACTTTTCTGTATGAGTGCAGCAGTCACCCAGGTAGCATCTTCAAGTGGCTGATTCTTCCACTTGATTAGGTACTCATAGTATTCTTGTCCTCTGGTTTTCTTCAGCACTCTAGTGTCCAAGATCTTCTCCATTTCCAGCTCTGGTACAACAGGGATCTCTCTCTGCCATTCCACTTTCTATCCTGTATCCAATTCATTGGTTGATGAAGTTTTAGCTTCTTGATAAGGATACAAATCTGCAAGATTGAAGATAGGTGATATGCCCATATCACTTGGAAGTTCAATTTCATAAGCATTTGCTAAAAACTTCCTCAAGATTCGACAAGGTCCAATCTTCTTAAGCTTTAATTTATTATAAGTGCCTCTAGGGAACCATTCTTTCTTCAGGTATGCCAATACCAATTCACCTTCTTCAAAATTTACTTCTCTCCTCTTCAAGTCTGCCCTTTGTTTATATTTTAGATTATTCTGCTGCAATTGTTCTTTAACTTGTTCATGCAACAATTTCATGTCTGTAGCAAAATCCTCTGTATCTGCACTCCTTTTCTCCATCATTCCCAAGTCTCTGAGCTCAAACACTCCTCTTGGATTTGTTCCATAAAAAATCTTAAAAGGACTCAGACCTGTACTTCTATTAGGTGAGTCATTGTATGCAAACTCAACCTGTGGTAAAGCTAGATCCCATTGATTAGGATGTTCACTAACCAAACTTCTCAGAATATTACCCAAACTTCTGTTTGTAACTTTAGTTTGTCCATCTGTTTGAGGATGGTAAGCTGAGCTAAAATTAAGGTCTGTTCCAACTTCTTCCATAAATTCCTCCAGAAATGTCCAACAAATTTAGTATCTCTATCAGAGATTATACTCATAGGGAAACCATGAAGTCTTACTATCTCTTTGAAGAACAGATTTGCAATGAGAGTGGCATCACTAGTTTTTGTGCAAGGAATAAAGTGTGCCATCTTTGAAAATCTATCAACCACAACAAATATAGAGTCATTGCCTCGCTGTGTTCTTGTCAATCCTAGAACAAAATCCATACTTACAGCATCCCAAGGCTTCTTTGGAATAGGTAATCGCTGATACAGTTTATTATTATGTTGCCTTCCTTTTGCATGCTAACAAATTTGGCATTTCCCAACAAACTTATGTACATCGGCTCTCATTCCTGGCCAATAGTAAAAATTACTTAATTGGGCATAGGTTTTGTCATTTCCAAAATGACCAGCAAGTCCTCCACTATGCTTTTCCTTCAATAAATTCTCCCTCATTGAACATTTAGGAATGCACAACTTGCTTCCCTTAAACGGTAGTCATTCCTATATCATGAAGTCTATCCATGGGCTTCTATCTCTGAATACTTGGTTCTGACAAGCTTCATATGCTTCTTTGAAATCAGCATCTTCTTCATACATGTCCATCAAATGTTCTAATCCAAGAACATTCACTTGGACTTCCTGCAAAACTAAACATCTTTTGCTCAAGGCATCTGCAACTTTAATAGAACTTCCACTTATATGCTTTAAAACAAAAGTGAAATTCTGCATAAATTTAACCCATTTAGCATGTTTCTGATTTAACTTTTCTTGCTTAGTTATAAATTGCAAAGCATGATTGTCAGAATATAGAATAAATTCCCTTGGCATAAGGTAATGCCTCCACTTCTTCAGAGCTTGGATTACTGCATAGAATTCTTTATCATAGGTGGAATATTTATATTTTGCTTCATTCAATTTCTCACTAAAATATGCAATTGGTTTGTCATCTTGACTCAGAACTCCTCCAAAGGCATATCCACTAGCATCACACCTAACAGAAAATATTTTTCTGAAATCTGGGAGAGCTAAGACAAGCTTCTCAGTGATCTTCTCTTTCAATAATTTAAAACCTTTCTCTGCTGCAACAGTCCGTTTGAATGGATGTTTTCCTTTCTTAACTATGTCCAGGATTGGAGCACATATTCCACTAAAATTCCTGATGAACTTTCTGTAAAAACTTGCCAACCCATGAAAGCTTCTTACCTCAAATATATTCCTTGGAGATGGCCAATCTGCAATTGCTTTTACTTTCTCGGGGTCCATCTTTAGTCCTTTTTGTGAAATTACAAATCCTAAGTAAACCAGTTCCTTATTCATAAAGAAACACTTCTTCAGATTTATTAGGTGTTTTTCATCATGTAATTTCTTTAAAACCAGATTCAAGTGCCTAATATGCTCTTCTTTTGTCTTGCTGAAAACAAGAATATCATCCAAATACACTATGACAAACTTTCCTATGAATTCTTTAAGTACTTCGTTCATTAATCTCATAAAAGTACTAGGTGCATTAGTCAAACCAAAAGGCATAACTAACCATTCATATAACCTCGTATTTGTTTTGAAAGTTGTCTTCCACTCATCACCTTCCCTCATTCTTCTCTGATGATATCCACTTTTCAAATCTATTTTAGAGAAATAGTTTGAACCACTCAAGCAATCCATTAAATCATCCATCCTAGGTAAAGGAAATCTATACCTGATGGTGATCTTGTTTATGGCCCTAGAATCTGTACACATCCTCCATTCTCCCCCTTTATTTGGACTCAATACTGTAGGTACAGCACAAGGACTTAAACTCTCTCTGACCAATCCTTAATCCAATAGTTCTTGTACTTGTCTGCTGACCTCTGCATTCTCTACTGGAGTCATCCTGTAAGCTGCTTTGTTTGGAAAGCTAGCTCCAAGAATCAAATATATGTTATGGTTGATACTTCTTACGGGTGGTAATTCATTTGGTAAATAATCCACAACTATGTCTACATACTCCTCTAATAATTTCTGAATTTCAGCAGGTAATTCATCCATTCTAGTGTTGGTTATAACAGTCCTAGGTTTACCAACAAGAGCAAAACTTACCTCTTCCTCTTGCAGATGTTCCAGAAATTCTTTCTTCTTGACCAGTAATACCTTTGGGCTGGTTTGCTCCTCTGTTTTCTCTTCCTTTAGAGGAACAAGAGTATGCCTTTTGCCTTCCTTCTCCAGGACAAAAGTATTCTCTCTGCCATTATACATCACATTCCTATCATACTGCCATGGTCTACCCAACAGTACATGACACACATCCATTGGTATCACATCACATATGACTTGATCCTTGTAATTCCCAATCTGGAAATCAAATTTCCATTGCTCATTGACCAATACTTGGTGTCCCTTCTGTAACCAAGAAACTTTATAGGGTGTAGGATGCTTTTCTCTCTGCAATCCTAACTTTTCAACCATCTCTATAGAAACTAAATTATCAGTACTACCATTATCAACAATTAATTTGCAGCACTTACCTTATGATTTGCACATTGTTTTGAACAAGCTTTTCATCTGTTCAGGTTCATGCACCTCTTTGCTTGGCTTCAGCAAAGTCCTCCTCATCAATAAGGCTTCTCCTGCTTCTGGAATCTCAACATGATTCTCAGGTACTCTCTGTTCAGTTTCAGCGTGTGCAAATTGAACATTTCCCTGTCTTGCAGCCCCTTCTGGACAACTCCAAGACATATGTCCTGTCTTTCCATAGGTATAACAACTAACCTCATAATTCTTGCCTCTTCCTCAGCCTCTTTGAAAAGATCTTCTTCCCCTGAAGTCTCTTCCTCTCTAAGGTTGTTTTGGTTGTCTTGATGATTCAGCTTCTTCCTTCTAAACTAAAGATTTTCCTCTTCCAGTTTGTGGTCCCTTACCTCTGTAAGTCTGACCTTTTCCTCTTCCTGAGTTATTTCTCCTATTCAACTTCTCTTCCACTTTTAAAGCACATTGGTGTGCTTCTTCAACTGACTTAGGTGAAAATAAACTCATCTCATCTTGAATGTCAAATTTAAGACTATTCATGTATCTGGCTAGCTTCTCAGAAGTATCTTCTGTGTATCCAGCTCTAATGTTTATCTTGTAGAACTCTTCGGTATACTCCCTAATAGTAAGCAGTCTTTGTCTCAAGTTCTGCATCTGTCTATACAAGGCTAATTGATAGTCTTTGGGAAGAAATTTCTCCTTCAGTTTAGCAATCGTTCTGCTCCAATTCTTGATTGGTTGCTTGTGCAGTCTTCTTCTTTCTGCTTGTACACCATACCACCAGAGCAAAGCATGTCCTTTGAGCCTAGTCACTGCAAACATCACTTTCTTATCCTCAGGTATTTCAGCAAAATTAAAATGCTTGTCCATGGAATATATCCAGTCAACTAATTCCTCAGGATTTAATCCCCCATCATATACAGCTATCTCTATTCTTGGTTTTGAACTAGCCCCAATGACTGCCTTCAATAACTTCATTCTAATGTCTTCTTATGTTTGTTGACTTCTCCTAATAGTGATGAGATCTCAATCTTATGTTCGCTTCTTGTTCTGACCTCTGCTAAGATCTTGATCCTTGGTTCAAAACCCTCTTGAAATATGCTTTGTTCCTATGCAGGTTGGGATTCTCTGTGTTTTTGGAGGGTATGAAAACTCTATTCGAATGTAAAAGCCATGGAATCATACAATAGTTACGCAATCACCAAATTTCTCCTATGTATACTAAAATGTATAATCTTTATCACGTTTAAACGTAAATTATAATACACAGTAGATAGAAAATTCAAAGCATAAGGGTTTCTCCCATCAAAACACAGAATCTTCACATAGAAGAAGGAATTATGTTTATTGATTTCTCCTGAATCTCTCTTTTTTGTCCCTCTCCTCTCCTCTCGACTACCATCTTCTTTCTCTATTTTTTCTTTTCTTCTAACTCATGCTAACAACTAAACAACCCCTCCTTAGATTTAGGAACTTACTAATTTTAGAATGAACTAAGTCCTATTTTTATTCAACAGACAAACAAATATCCCAGTCTCCTCGTAGGGAGCTGTTGATAATCATCTACTTCTATTTTAACTCTAAAATTGACAACAAGGCTAACTGCCTGGAATTTTAATTAAATAACATTTCAATTAGTGTTTCCTTTGACCATTTGAATCATTCCCCTAGTCACAACATGTGATCAAGACATCACATTGTTGACTTTACTTGGTGCTCCTGCATCACATTTTCACTAAAGCACTTTGTAGACAGAGTTTTGTGAAGTTCAGGGATAAGTTGGGGTTGCTACCGAATCTCTTCTTCATTAAGAGGGAGTGTTAAACTAGCAGCAACAAAGAATGGCTTCCTGCATGCATGTGTTCTTGAATGTAGAAGACTTAAATTAGGAAGCCAGTTGTATTTAATTATTTTTCCTAAAATAATTAAAGTGTTCTAATTATTTATTTACTTTAAGTGACAGTGAAATTAGGGTTTTCGTTTTACCTAAAGTTATAAAAGAGAGATCAATTGGTGGAGAGGACATAGTTGCATTTCCACATAGACAAAGAAAGAAGTGTGAGAGAGAGAATTTTGACAAAGAAGAGAGAGGAGCACTAACTCAGGCAGGAAGCCCTAAATTGCAGAGGAGATAGATAGGAAACTTTGGCGGAGGTACACCATACAGCAGTAGCAGCACTGTACAATCGTACAACAGGTCGTACATCAAGCTTCCTTGGGAACTATGCCATCTCACAGGTTTTTCTAAGTGATTTTTGGGTGTTTTGATTTTACCATCTAGGGCATAAATCGATTTTCTGACATTGTAAAAGCTCTGTATTTTCTCAATAAAATATCCTCTCATACTGCTGCACCAGTTTTTCCCATCTTGGGTTTTGTCCAGGGATTTCTACCCAAAAAGATTGTGTCGTTTGTATTGATGTGACTGATGTTGTAAATGGTTCTTAGTTTTATATTACGTTGCATACTGTAAAGAAGTTCATGTGTGGTTATTTCAGTTAAATTTAAATATATTGTTTTAGCCCCAATTGTGCTTTAAAGAAAAAATTTACAATTGTAAAATACACATCGCTTGTTTCAACTCAATAACGGTTTCCATGTTAAACTCCCATCTCAAGATAGCACATTTTGCTTGGTGTTGGAATGACTTTTCAGATCTCGGATCTATAATATTATGCTATACCAAAATAATCCATATTGTCAAAATTGGACAGTTTATACAAAGTAAAGAAATTTCAGAAAATATTGTTTTATTATGCCAACAGTTCCAATGGCATTTTAATCGCATAACTTTGCTATTTATGTGGCTTGCCATAATTTGCCCGAGTTTATAAATATTGTTCATCAAAATTGTAGTATCAAGAACCTAGTTTAGCTATAACTCTGCATCAACGACAACCTCAACTTTTTCATATTCTCTTTTAGTTTTGAGAAATTCGTTGACATAATAAACCACACCATCCTAAGTTTCCTAATCTGCCCACTACATCAGTACCGAGACTGCTTCAAATAGTCAAAAGCATAAAAGATGTGCTGGCATATATCTTTCATAAACAATCTTCTCTGTTCATTTCTACCAATTGACTGAGACTTCTACACCATAAATCAGATATTTGTTAAGGAATTAATTGCAGGACTGGGATATAAGCAATTGCAATAAAGATAAAAAGATAGAGTGGCCTCTAATTCCCTACAGCCAACTCCTAAACTAAATATTGCTAAATTTTTCAGCCATGCATCCAACTCCCAAATTGTATGTTTTAATTTCCAGTTGTAGAGGTATTTCCCAGTTTATATATTCTTCAAGAGTGAAGTTTACAAAATACCAAACGTTGTTATTAGTACCAAAAATGGCATCATTCCAAATAATTTGCTACAAACCTGTAAATCAAAATGTATTAAATCGTGTTTACAATTTCAATTGAGTCTTACTTTATATTATTAAGTTTCCCAATTACATGTCCAATAATAATAAAGCAGAGGCCAATAGCTGGTTCAGATTAAGAATACACAATTTCCACAATGGAACAGTAAGAATATCCATTGATTACTTTACCTTTACAAAGCAAACCTAAAACCAATAAAGCAAGTTTTGACACCTGTATGGTAATCTGCAAACCTTTAGAAGGTAATAACAAACCAAGAGAGGATTGCCTTGTAGAAACATAATAACATAACCAGTGGAGAAGGATTGCAAGAAGATAGATATCAAGCCTATCTGCTCCAGCTATTGCATCATGTCTGGGTTGAAGTTAAGAGATTCCCTTCAAAAGAACTCTTTTTTATGTTCTTCGGCGAATGAGGGCTATTCAAAAAGAAATTTGAAAGGAGTGGAGCATCTGGGTTCATCATTAATGTCATGCAGACTTGCCAAGGGTGATTCAAGGTCTCTTCAATTGAGAGGCAACACAATAATAACATATAACATGGTTCAGTTGAAGACAAGACAAGAAATACAAAATCATATAGCACAGCTTCAACGTTTAACTTTTAAGTATCCCTTCTCTAAGGCAAAAAGTAAAAACCTAATGCTATCACGGCACATCTGAAAATAATTAACCCAAAAAAAACTAACCAATTATAGAAGTTGACAAGTATGATACCTATAATGTGCTTTCTTGGATCATATACCAGCATTTTTTAAAGTAAATCTACAGCTGCCAGAGCCATGTCGAGAAATTCCTGAGAAAAAGGTTGCTAAGAAAACTATGAGTGAGTGGCATATCTTCTAGCACTTTCACTCCATGAAGAGTCAAGATCAGAGTCATCTGCTGAACCAATTAACGGCTAAGAAAGTGAACACACATGAACTCAGCATATGATGATTCAAGACAGACAGGACAGCCTCTTCCAATCTGTATCCCAAATAGTTATCAATGACCATCAAATAATAATGTTTCAAGCGTAGACTTGCCCATGCTCTAAAAAGCAAGAGAGAATGAACTAGCATTTACCTCAGTGATGAGCCTTAATTGCTGAGCATAATCTTTACCATCTAACAAGAGCTCCCACTTTAGTATCTCCATAAAAATGCAACCCACTGACCTGATATCAATGGCTGTTGTATATTCTGAATTTTTCAATAGTAGTTCCGGTGCACAATATCAGCAAGTAACAACATACTCTGTGACCACATCTATTTCTGAATTAGTCCATGCAAGCCCAAAATCACATCTTTTTAGGTCAAAGTTTGCATTTAGAAGCAAATTACTGGGCTTCAGATCTCTATGCAGAATATCTGCTTAAGTGTATGTAGTATGTACTTAAGCACTTTCAAGTTTCAACTTTCAATAGTTGATATGGGAAATACTGCAAAATCAGGTCCACATCAGGACGCATAACTATGCTGATTATTGACAGAAAAATGCAGCTGAGAAATTATACCGAATATTTTACGTAACTTCCTAAGAGATAATGTGCTACCAACTTCCCATGTCTAGTAGTGAAGACCTTTATGTACTTCAATATTAGAACACTGAAAATATATTATAAATATCTAGACTCTAGTGTAACCAAATATTGAAAATATTGATAAAGCAAATGTCACACTAAAAGAAAATATAGCTTCACAAGACAAAGTGGACCACTTGTAAATGACAGCTAAAACCTTAGCCTTGGTACATTGAACTTTCTTTGGTTGAAATACGAGTGACACCTCTAGTTGAGCAATTATTATTTATTAAGCAACATCTCAGGAAACTACAACCAAGATGCATTGATAAATATAGCATACAAACTAGGTTACTTTCTTTAGTAAATCAACACTATGATACGATAAACCAAAAATGACTGTTCTGAAATTTAAACCATCACAATTAAAAACTTACAAATAATGCAAGTAACGCACTAGCTTTCTAACAGAAGTGCCAAACCAAAAAAGGAGTGGACCAGCTTGGATGTTTAGTGGCTATAAGCTAGTGCAATTTTAATTTTATCAATTGTGGGTGGTACAAAATCACTATGACTTTGATGAGCTAGATCCCTAACTCTACAACTTGTAAGTGACAATCAGATAACAAACTGTTCCAACTTCTAAGTAATTGGCTCTGACCCAGTCATTGAAGAAAATAAATCAACTTAAAATATTCAGTAGGCAATTAGCAACACAAAAGATTAATCTTCTACAAACTTTAACCCTAAAAATCATAAAATATAGCAATAATTTCTGCATTAATGAATATGATGATCACAATTATGTGCCTTTACTACTTCATGTGCCCTTGATGACTTGGAGCTTTATGATGTTACAAGTAGGCCACAAGACTAGAATTCTGACCATGTTTTAAATTTTGTGAAACAATCTCAGGGATTATAATTTTCATTTGCATGATGCATTATGTGTTTAAATTTTGATCATGTATTAAATTTTATGAATTTTCCTTTCAAATTTTGAAGTTAACATGACCATGGGCACAGTAATGAGCTGAACCTTTTTCCACACTACTCAAGGCCAATTGCAAATTACTGCAAACATAAAAAAGGTCTTCCAACTGTCTAGATAATAATGTTTGTTTCTTTTCTTGAATATGGTTTTTAACCTAATAGGGTTAGCTTTTTTACTCCATAGATTTTTAAACTTTCTAAAAACTGATAAAAATTTTTAAAAAAAAAAAATTTGTAGTTTGCCCTTGAGGCTTTTGCTTGGGGTTTGAATTTGCTTCAGTTTCACCTTGAGGTTCAAAATGAGGTTCTCCTATTAGGTTCAACAAACCTCGTCGAATTTAAATTTTTCCAAGTTCGTTGAACCTCAAACCTCAAGGTTGAAGTTCGACAAACCATATGACTTAGATATGCATGTCATATTATAATACCTTGTCTCTCAATGTAATAAATATTACCAGCTAGTTTAGTATCTATTCCACTCCCATTGTTAATATTAACTAATGATTTATATCCTACAAAGCTCTTTATAGCCAGGTTCTACTCACTAAACTCTAAATTAAATTTAAGGTTTCTTCTTCCATAATTGTATTACAAAATTTGGCAAACATAGGTCTAAGTATATTTATGATTTCCCTTCCCACAAGCTAAATATCTATTTACATGCTTAACTGGCATGCTTCAGTAAAATAGAAAACTTATTGATGTGGAACAAAATCCCATCATAGGGATATGCTGTTGAATTTTAGCATTAGAATGAATACTTTAAAAAAATTGCAGACTAATTGATAACAAATGACAAGTGTAGTAAAAATAACATCAACACACTGAACACAAGAGTTTTTCACTGGGGAAACCTTTAAAGGACAAAAACCCCAAAAACATTAGTAATTCATCTCATAAATGAGATGAGTGAGATTTTCCAATAATTCTCAAACACTAACAGGTTTGTACAATAGATCCACAAATAAATTTTCCACAGATAAAAACAAAATAAGGCTTCAAGCCCTAATTCTCCTCAGCTGATCAAAACTACAGATCTGTCAGAGAAATCTTTTACTTGCTCGGATCTTTATCTTCTACCTGAGATTCTGCCCAAGTTGCCCAGATCTATTCTTTTCTTCCCAGACCCTATCAGGCCTGCGTGAGTCTGTTGAGCTGCTGCCCGAGGTTCTATTGAGTTGCCCGAATGTTTGTTGGCTAGCCCATGCTTCTACCCAAGGTTCTGACCCTACCCGGAACTCCTCCCGGATCTTCCTGATCTACAGGAGTGTGCGCGAAACCCTACCCGTGGCCTCTACTGAATTCCTGGAGGCATGTAAGTCTTCCCAAGAGGTCTGCTGCACTACCCGGCAACCCAAAAATAGCTTTTCGATAGACTGTTTAAGTTCCCTGGGTGTGTTGCTGTAGCCCAATAGCCCAGATGGATTTGTTGTAGCTGCCCGAAAGCACTAGCAGACTTCCTGCTATGTGCCAAGGGTCTGCTGTGGGCTTATCGGTCAGCCCGAGCTCTGTTAGGGTTGGTCGTGAGTGCCTAAGGGCACTAACAAGCAACCAAGGGCCTGTTGTGGGTGCCCTAGACCCTGGTATGGCCCGTCCATGGTAAAAGTAGAGGGGCAAAGCTGATAGCAGACTGCCCGTGTAGGAGAGAGGGTGCTGTGAGGTGAGACCAGCCTGTACGTGAATACTCTAGTGCTACTCGTGAAAATGGAGAGAGGATGCCGTGAGATTAATTCTCCTTCATGGGTGAAAGCTTAGATTAGGGTTTCCTACAATAGGTATGAAATCCATAGCTTAAGGTTTTTCCAAACAAGACTCATCCATGGCATCACATCAAAACTTCATTATCTTTGATAACTTGTAAAATCTTTCTTTGGAGCAGCTGTACATGTGAGAGCCAAGTGTGTGTAATAATGAAATGGATTGATCTTCTTTTATATCCTTTGAGTCACCTGTAAATGGGCCAAAATTAGAAAGAACAAAATATTATTAATTTATTCTTTTCTAATTTTTACTTTTGCCTTTAGCCTTTCTGTGGTCCAAAAGTCCTTATCTATTTTTGACTTTTACCTGTGGTCCAAAAGTCCTTATGTATTTTTTTTTACTTTTACCTATGGTCCAAAAGTCCTTATGTATTTTTGACTTTTTCTTGTGGGGTAAAGTCCTTATGTATTTTTTACTTTTGCTTCATGGTCCAAAAGTCCTTATGTATTTTTGACTTTTGCTTTGGCCTTCTTCAAGTGCCCCTGTGGTCAAGGTGGTCTTTTATCACCACTCAGAGTACATCATCATATAGAGAGAATTACTAATGCGCTTATCTCACACTCTGTGTGCCACCAAGATCGGGTACTAAGGTGTCTTAACCAAGGGTAGCTAATCCTTGGAGAAGATCGCAGAGCCCACGGATCAGAGGGTCAAAGTGTCACAATGCCTAGACTCGGTCTAGGGCTTATAGTGTCTTCCTGGTAACAGACCAGGTTCCTCAACCATAGGCTGCATAATTTGACACTAGGTCAAATACTTGGTAACAGACTAAGTTTCCAGAAAACGTGGGTATGGGGACGTGTATTGGTACAGGGACGGGGACGCCACTTTTTGAAACAGGGTACTTGTTTACGTCAAAGGTACTGTAGACATATATGTATATATATGTGTGTGTTAAAATTTGTAAAAATAAAACATTTCACGCTCACATAATACATGCATATTTGATATTTCTAAATTCAATGATTCATATGAACATTTGCATTGAAAATTTGAAACATAAAATAATAAATTTGATAAATCATATGACATAGACTCATAGTAGATATCAACTAGAAGACTGAAGGTATATTAAAATAATTAACAACATAAAATATTATATGTCCATGACACCATGACTTCAAACTTCACTGCCATACTACATCCAAAATTTGCCTAAAGGCATTTTCAGACATGAAAAAGAAAGTTCAAAACGGTAAACATTGAACATGAACAAGATAGTTGATTTAGCTTCCTCAAGCCATGTCATCAACACCCTTAGGATCAATATCATTAGCATCACGAAGGTCTTCTGTCACATCGTCACTGGAGTAGTGAGCACAGTGCACTAGTAGTGAGAACTGCAGTGTTGCGTTGGCTTAGATAAGGGGCAAGGGCCCACATAACATGTGTTTTAGTATTCTATTATTTAATTTTTAAAATTTTCAACTTCAATCTTTGCAAATTGACTCATCCCGAACAAGGAGCTAAGATAAATTGTCCAATGACTGTACCGACCGCGTACCCAAACACGTGGTATAGCGTACCAAAATCCACGCGAGTACCCTATTTTCATACATGAAGTACCCAGTACGTGAGGTTGGATTTGGGTACAGTTGAGTACGGCTAGGGACGTACCATTGAAGTACCCAAGTACCTAGTACTGGTTCGTGTACACAACCCCATGGTATGGGTACACATGCAACACAGGTAACAGACCAAGCGCCTCCATTCTCTAGTAGAATGGCCCTAAGCCTCGGGCTGAGTCCTGGTAACTGACCAAGTGCCTCCATTCAAAGAAATGGCTACTCAGAACTAGGTTGAGTCTACCAGTACTAAACTGTTCCACATCGTGGTCCCAGACCAGATGTCTACCATTCAACAGAATGGTCACTCAACACAAGGTTGAGTCCCCCCAGTGCTGGACTGGGTCCATATCGTGATCCTTGACCAAATATCATCATTCAACAGAATGATCACTCAACTCTAAGTTGAGTCCCCCCAGTGCTGGAATGGGTGCACATCCTGGTTCTAGACCAAATGTCACCATTCAACAAAATGGTCAACTCATGGTTGAGTCCCCTCCAGTGTTGAACTGGGCCCACACCCTAGTTCTGGACCAGGTAACTCCATTCTCCTAAGAGAATGGCTCTCAATGCTGCTCAGAAAAATCAACACTCCCTCTCAGCAAGAGAGGAATTATCTGCCATGCCAAGCTTGTCACGAAAGTATACGAACTTCGATGCTGTCAGAGGATTGGTCAAGATATCTATGATCTGTTCATCTATACGAATGTACTGCAACTTCAGAGCATCTCTCTGCACTAGATCTTTGATGAAATGGAACCTCATTTCAATCATTGGTTTCACCGACAACTTTTTGCAACCCTGATTATCGTCATAGATGATCGTTGAGTCAAGCTTTCCTCCAAACAGATCAGATATAAGTTTTCTGAGCCAAATTGCTTCCATGCAAGCATCACTTGCAGTAATATACTTTGCCTCAGCTGTACTTTGAGCTATGGAATCCTACTTCCTGTTGGACCAAGAGATCGTTGCAGATTTCATACTGAAGCAGTAACCAAAGGTACTTTTTCAGTTTACTGTACTGCTATCCCAAACTATATCAGCATATCCAGATAGCATTACCCCACTACTAGAAGTAACCCTGAGCCCATAAATGTTGGACATGAACTGACTCAGAGCATTCTCTGTGTCTAGTCTCGTATGCACGAGATACATCAAGGATCCAAAAAGTTGTCTATACAAAGTAGAGTCTAGACTCTGTGAACTGGTAGCTGAGTCACCCAACTTTGTCAAGTTGGTAGTCATGAGTATGCCCATAGACCTGCAATCCTGCATCCCAAATCCCTGCAAGATATCCACTACATACTTTCCTTGTGTCAGGAAGATCTTGCCTGGATTTTTTCAGACCTCTAAGCCAAGGAAATAATGCATCAACCCAAGATCCTTCATCTCGAATTCAAAGGTAATATCCCTCTTACACCGTTCTATCAACTGTTCATCACCTGTAAGAAACAAGTCATATACATATAGAACAAGTATCAAGACATGATTATGAACAACCTTAAAGTACAGGTTATAATCAGCTATACTTTTGGAAAACCTCAAGTTATGGAGAAATCCATCCATCCTCGCATACCAGACTCTCGGAGCATGTTTTAGTCCATACAAGGATTTCTTCACAAAGCCTTCAGGTTATTCATAATAGACCTCTTCCTCAATCTTGCCATTGAGGAAGGTTGTCTTTACATCCCTTTGATGTAACTTCCATCCGAATACAGCAGCAAGTGAAATGATGGTAGTATACCTGGAAATAGGAACAAATGTCTCATCATAGTCAATGCCTTCTTTTTGAGTGAAGTCATGAGCTATGAATCTGGATTTACACTTCTCCATACTGCCATCAGCAGCATGCTTGATTTTAGAAATCCATCTGGTGTCACTACTGACTTTCATGTTGGTCTGGGAACAACTTCCCACACATCATTCTTCATTATTGAACTGTATTCTTCAATCATGGCATCAACCCATACCTATTGACTTGTTGCTTCTTTGGAAGGTTCGACATTAATAAGACTAGAGTACTTATGTGGTCTTATGCTTTCTATGAAGGTCCCGAAAGGAAATTTATGCTTCTCTCCTTCTTGTACCATTTCTCGGTACCAAGCAGGTCTCCTTTTGGAAGGAGGAACTTCAAGTAGTTCTTTTGGTGGACTTTCAGTGTCCTCAAGTGCATCTGGAATTTGATCCTCAAATTCCTCTTCCTCCCTCTGAATTGCTGAAATTGGAAACTCAAGGGGAGGTACTTCATCTTCCTCATGGAAGACCACGTCTATACTAACCATCTTCTGTAAGCATGGAAGATCTGAGTAGTTAAGGTGTCCAAACCTTCTATGCCACAACTCACATGGATCAACTGAATGAAGTACCAAAGCATGAGTAGAATATTCTGAAGCCTTGTAAAGGCCTCCCTCTTAAACCCCAATCTGTACTGCTGAGCTTAGATCTTGATCCTTTGCCCATAGAAATAATTTGTTTTCCATGAAGAGGACTATGTAGCCCTTATCCTCTAAGCCAGCAACAGATAGAAGATTCTTCTTCAAACCAGGAACATATAAGACACCATCAATATGAAGAACCGTACCTGATTCAATTTGAAGTAAAGTTGAGCCAACTCCTTCAATCTTGTAGGTGGAGTCATCTCCAAGTTCCACCGGTGTGGTGAGCTGCTTCTTTCTGTAACTGGTGAGAGCTTCATGGTTACCTGTCTAGTGTCGTGTTCTTGGAGGAAACACTATCCACCAACCAAGAGGTAACAATGTCTGTGATAGAATCAGAGGGAGCAAAAATCAAGTAGTACTCTCTTCTAGGTTCTTCTTCTTCTGCTACTTCTACTTCTGTAGCAAAGGCTTGAAATCTTCTTTTAGATTTCTTCTTGGTTTGCCTACAATCCTTGGAAAAATGTCCAAACTTGTGGCAATTATAACATTCCACTTTTGACATATCAAAGAACTTACCCTGAGGTTTCTTTCTCTTCTTTTGCTGAGGGAAGGGCTTCTTTAACTTCTTTGTCTTTGCTGCAAGTGCAAGGTCACCTTCCTTTCTTACCTTGTGTGAGGTCCTTCCCTCTTCTTCTATTCAATCATGCCACATACTTTCGAAAGTTGGTTGATTCTCTCATCCACTGACAGATGCCATGAAGGATTCCCAAGAGCTTGGGAGACCATCAACCACAGTTTGTACAAGGTCATCATCATCAACAACAATACCAATAGCAATAAGTTGATCTCTTACCTATGCAATCTTCGTGAAGAAGGAACCAACTCCTTCATACTTGCTCAGCTTCAAAGTTCATAGCCTTTCTTCAAAACTCTCTTCTGACTGGGAGCCTTCTTTTCATACAAGTTGGCGAAAGTGTCAAAGCATTCTTTGGTAGTATTTAGAGCTGTGATGTTGGGCATCACCGTTTCTTTGACAGAATCATAAATGATCCTTCTAGCCTTAGCCTAGTTCTTCTTGTAAGCAAGTCTTCCAGTATTAGACGTTGGCTCTTCAAGGACATTAAACACAATGTCATCCAAGTCATTTTCTTCTAGAATAGTTGTCAACCTAGCCTTCCAGGAGTTGTAGTTAGTTGAACCTTGTAGCTTCTCTTCCAGTCTGAAGATATTGATGGCCATCTCCGCTATTTAGTCAAATGTTAAGTCTGCAAAACTTATCCCAAGGTTTAGGAAGACAACAACAATCTCCCTTCACTGTGTCTTCACATGCTAAGCTCTAATACCATGTTGAATTTTAGCATTAGCATGAATACTTCAAAAAATTTGCAGACTAACTGATAACGGATGACAAGTGCAGCAAAAATAACATCAACACACTGAACACAAGAGTTTTTCACTGGGGAAACCTTTAAAGGACAAAAACCCCAAAACAATTAGTGATTCATCTCGTAAATGAGATGATTGATATTTTCCAATAATCCTCAAACCCTAACATGTTTATTCAATAGATCCACAAATAAATTTTCCACAGATAAAAACAAAATAGGGCTTCAATCTTGAATTCTCCTCAGCTGATCAAAACTGCAGATCTGTCAGAGAAATCTTTTACTTGCCTGAATTTTTGTTAAGCTTCCTGGATCTTTATCTTCTGCCCAAGTTGCTTGGATCTATTCTTTTCTGCTCGGACCCTGTCAGGCCTACCCGATCATGTTGAGTTGCCGCTCGAGGTTCTGCTAAGCTACCCAAATGTCTATTGGCCTTCCCAGGCTTCTTCCCAAGGTTCTACGCCTACCTGAAACTCTTCCCGGATTTTCCCGAGCTGCTGGAGTGTGCCCAGGACCCTATCCGTGGCCTCTACTGTATTCCTGGAGGGCTATAGGTCTACCCCAAAAGGGCTCCTGCACTACCCGGCAGCCCAAAAATAGCTTCCCAACATACTGTTTAAGCTCCCGGGTGTGCCGCTATAGCCCGGATGGATCTGTTGTGGCTGCCCAAAAGCACCAGCAGACTTCCTGTTGTGCGCCGAGGGTCTGTTGTGGGCTTATCAGTTAGCCCGTGTTGATGTATTTGTAACTTTGGAATGTATTCACTTGTATATCTTATATTATACCCCGATGTTCCTATCGGGAGAATCATTTGTATTTCATTGTACCCTGATGTTCCTATCGAGAGAGTCATTAATATAATAAAGTCATGTAAAGTCAATGAGATTAACCCTCCATTGTAAGTCGGGGAAATAGTCCCCACAATTGAGTTAAGGTTAACCTTCCTTGTTGATTGAAGGGTAAAGTCTCCACAATTGTGGGGCACTAGGGTTATTAGACTCTCCTAGAGAAGTCAGCCCTGGTAAGTAATTGTTAAGTGAGGCTGACTTGTTGGAGTGGAAAGAAAGTGAACGGAAGAATATAAATAGAAGTGAGGCTCCCCTCATTTCCACACAATATACAATCACTCAACTGGGGTGCATGAGTGAGAGAGGAGAAGCTCTCTCAAGTGAGCGAGAGAGAACATATGTTGGAGATCATCTTTTCTATCTTTGGGTTTTACTACTGCCATTGGTGCTCATTCTATCTCTGAGGAAGTTGTGGGGTTTTCTCCTTTATGGTTTCCCCGAGAAAAATTCTTTGTGTCTCTTGTCTCTTGTGATTGATTGTTGTGCATGTTATTCTCTCAAATAAGATCCTAAGATCATATTGCTTAAATGATAAAAATCTAACATGGTATCAGAGCTAACCTGAGAATCAGACACCATACAGCTGCAAAATCTAGGGATTCTTACTTTTTGGGTCTCTCTCCACAATCCATCAGCAAAAGGATGCTAGGCTAACTCTCCATTGAAGGTCGCATCTTTTTCTTGAAGCAGAATTTGATTTCGGGCATTTTCAGTTTTTGCTGCGGGAAATTAATGCTTTTACAGAAGAGGAATTTTTGAGTGAGCCCAACATAGGATTTCTCTCCTCATCAAAATCGAAGTTTAGATACCAAGGTCGAAATTTTTGGTTGGGTAAAATTCCGGGAAAGTCAAACCCTAGTTCAACCTCGGGGCTGAAAAACCCTAAAATACTAAAAATGGTAGTTTTGGTAAATTCTCTATATCTCGTGATTGAAGAAGTATCAGGGGCCAAAATTTTCACAGGCTGAAGATAAAATCCTGATGTACCCTGTGTAAAAATTTCAGCCTCTAATTCGCTATATTCTGGGATATATGTATCCTCCAAATTAGGGTTCCAGCCTCTTCCAGAATTCATCCCTAAACAGGACACCTAGGGAGAATTGCTATATCTCGGGATACAAAGATCCAAATGAAATTTTGCAAGATTTTACAGATAGGGCACAGACTATACTTTCTGTGGTAAAAGTTTCAGACCCTGATGATGAAACAGGGACACATGGCAGTTCAAACTCCGTACAAGTTCGCTATGCTGAACAGTCCTGAAATAAGTCACCTTGGGAAAACTCTCATAAATCCCAATTGGTGAAACCAAAATTGGTAAAACCTATGGTGTTGGAAACAAGACAGATGAGGTTACCTCAATATGAAATTTTAGACACAGAGGAGTAGTAATTTTGGAGATACCATAGAAACAGTGTCATGCATTTCTATAGAAGAAATTGGTAAACTAGGGCTTTCTATTCCGAGAGCTTCCCTCCACTGTTTTAGAAAAAGAGTACATTGGACAGCTCACCTTGAATAGGTCTATCTTTATATCCAATCAAATCTGAAAGATTCCAATTTTTGAAAATTAGGGTATCTCTAACAAACCCTAGATCAGCTAGCTCCAGAACCAAGACAGACACCTCAAATCGGTAAGATCTAATCTTTTACTATTTACATTTGAGGTTCTCATTTCTAAATGACTAATCACTCCAGCTTGATGACAAGCTTGGTGAAACTGACAAATTCCAAGCATGGAAGTATTGGATCCCATTGGTTCTTGAAGAAAATGAAATTGGACACCTACATAAGTGGAAAGGTTCAAGTTCTAGAGGGAGATGAGGCTAAAAGCATTACATAAGAAGAACTTGATCAAGGCCAAGAAGATCATTGCTTATTCAATCAAGGATCACCTTATACCACAAGTGTCTTCCCTAAAGACACCTAAAGAGATGTTTGATTCCTTGACCAAGCTATTTGAAGGAAAAGACATAAATGGGAAGATGACTTTAAGAAACTAGTAGAAGAATGTGAAGATCCAGAATGCAGACACCATACAGTCATACTTTGCAAGGGTCTCTCAAATCAAAGAACAACTTGAAGCAGTGGATTAACAAGGAGAGAATGCAGACATTGTGATAACCACCTTCAATAGCCTCCCAGGATCATGGGATTCATTCATTCGAGAAATGTGTGCCAGAAGGAAGTGATTACTTTCAGCAAACTTTGGGAAGAACACACACAAGATGAAGCTCTACGCGTAATAAGAGAAGAGAAGATGGGAGCAACTGAAGATCAAGCGCTCACAATTCAAAGAAGATTCCTCAAGCGATGAGGAATATGAAGAAATCAATTCCTGAAGAACCTCTTATCCATCCTAGAACTTGGATAAGAAATGATGTTGTCATAAATGAAGAAGACGATGAAGCTAAAGGCTCAAGAAGGAGTCTACTCATGAAACGAATAAAGATAAGTATTCAATTGTCATTTCATGATATTATTTTGTTATGCATTTGTTTATATTCATTTGATGTATTATGCATGATAGAATGTTTGCATTACTGACAATATACTACTAATATGCATGTGATGGGTAAGTAGCTCATGGTGCTATACAACTCTCCATTGCTACTTATCTATAATGAAACCTCTTTGCTAACATATTGGATTAGTGCACAATCTCAATGATGTCTTGGTAGAGATGGAAAGCATCTAGAAAAGTTTCCATGAGATATGGATGAATGTTGTATTGGATAAAATAGTTGCATGATTATATCTTTATACATCAGAATTTTCCATTATGAATATGCTTTATGAAATGTTTCTAACCATACAACTAATGCATTTGACTTGTAGGAAAGATCGTGTACAGTCGCCTACAAGAAAACAAGGATGAGACTCGTTCTGAAGAACAAGTGACGACAGTTCAAGAAATAATCCAAAATAAAGAATAGTGTGACGAGATTTCAAGAGGCCTCAGACACAGTGCAGTTATGTAACACTATTGAGCAACATCATTGATGAAGAACCTTCCAGCTATGAAGAAGAATCCAAGAAGAAAGGGAAGGAGAGTACCAGTTCAAGAAGAATGATGTCTAGGATGCGGCATCAAGACTTGAAGGGAAGTCCGTAGTATCTTCTATATGGATCTACAAGATCCAACATGCAGTAGATGACAACATCGTGGGATACAAGGCATGATTCATAGCACAAGGCTTCTCACAAAAATAAGGCATAGACTACAAAGAGACATTTACAGCTAGTGGGAGTTGAGGCATATGACAGGCAGACTCATGTGTGCAAATTAAAGAAGGCCTTGTACGAGCTCAGAAGACACCCATGGGATAACACATACATGAGGAGCTTGAAGATCACCTAGAGTGATGAAGATCTTAACCTTTGGTATAAGTTTGAAGATGAAAGCCTATAGAGGATGACAAGCTCACAGATGGGTGCGAGAAGAACTTTTGAAAAGGTTCAAGATAGAGGATGTTGGTATCCAGTGACCCTAGATGGATACATAGAATATTAGTAGCAAATGAAGCTACTTGTCACTCCAGTACAGAATGTTTCAATGCATATAGTACGAAAGGTAGAGAAATAATGATGCTCCACTTTAGAGGGAGTGACTGCAAAAGATCCTGAGGTTCGACATGATACAACAGGATGGAAAGATTATTGATGACTCTAGGCTTTACTGAGAGTAAAGCAGATTCCAATATTTCCTTCAAAATTGAAGGTGGAAGACCAGTGATGCTCCTATTATATGTCGATGACTTGTTCCTGACAGAAAAGAGGAACTCATTAAAGTTGCAAGAAGGAGACCTGCTGCCAAGTTCGAGATGAAGGACTTGGATATGATGCACTACTTTCTAGGCATGGAGGTGTGGCAGAATGTGGACGGACTATCCCTGGGAGAAGGGTAGTATGCAGTGGATATCCTTAAGAGGTTCACGATGATGGACTGCAAGGCCATGACCACACCTATGGCATCGAACATGAAGCTATTGAGTGATGATTCATCAGAGTCGGTTGATGACACAATGTATCGTCAAATGATTTGTTCATTGATGTACCTGATGAATATGAGATCAGAGAGGAGCAGTGAAGCTCGAGTATGTGGTCCAGATCGAGATCTCTTGAAAGAGGGAGTTCTAGCATAGCCGGTGAGACAGGTTGTCTGAGCATAAAATCCTAGCAAAGCTCGTAGGTGGCTTAGATGTAAACGGTCCTGTAGGTTGTCCTCAGATGTAATTAGTCCAGGAGAAGCTCGCAGGTTATACTTGGACGTAATCAGCCCTGATGCAATTCTATGCTAGAAATGGCCAAAGTGAAGTTTGAGTACTTCAGGGAGAAGCGTGGTGTTATCCAGATCGAGGTTCCTTCCAAGGGGAAGTGACGAGTACCTGAGCCCTTATAACATTGTGATAGGATTGGTTCCTTCCATAGTTAGATATAAGTGTAGAGCCATTATGATATGACTGTGGGATTGTCTCCCACATGATCAAATATAAGTGCAGAGCCATTCTGATATGACTATGGGATTGGCTCCCACATGATCAGATGTAAGTGCAGATCCATTCTGATATGACTCTGGGATTGGCTCCCACATGATCAAATGCAAGTGCAGGGCCTTTCCACAGATGATAGTATGTGTGTCCTATCATGCTGATGGTTGTAAGTGCTAAGCCTTTCCACATATGATAGTAGGTTTGTCCTATCATGCTGATGGTTGTAAGTGCTGGGCCTTTCCATAGATGATAGTAGGTGTGTAATATCATGTTGGTGATTGTAAGTGTTGGGATTTTTCATAGATGATAGTAGGTTTGTCCTATCATGCTGGTGAATGTAAGTCTTGGGCCTTTCCGACATGGTTCTTGAATGTGTTCCTCCCATGGTCAGATGCAAGTGTTGGGCCTTTCTGACATGGTGGTGGATGTGTTCCTCCCATGGTCAGATGTGAATGTTGGGCATGCCTTTCTGACATGGTGGTGAATGTGTTCCCCCTATGGTTAGATATAAGTGTTGGGCTGGCCTTTCTAACATGTGGTCAGATATAAGTGCTGAAGAAGATAAATACCTACATGGAGGCTAGGCCTGCAACCAACATGAAAAAGGGATGGCTCTGTAGAACCTCCTATGACGAATAGAATTGAGAGATAGCACCATCCGATCTAGATAGAAAAAGCAGTGATGATGATGATCCAGTGATGATCCAGACTTGATGTTGATCCAGTGATGATCGAGCTTTGATGATGATCCAAAGAAGAAGACTTGTTATAACCCTATATGCCTAAATCCATTAACATTTATTTATTAAATCTTATAAACAATAACTCCAACAACAACTATTCACTACAATCATTTACACTTAGCCATTATGCCTTCACCCTTCTCCTCTTTTACCTAATTAATACAATCCTTTTTCCCTCAACTATATAGCCCTTATATTCATTAACCCTTAATCCCAATACCTAAACATATATAAACATTGGTCCTTGTAATGACAACTAAGTATAAACCCTAACATTGAAACATAAAACCCATTACCCTAGAGGTATAAACCCTATAATCTCTCTTTATAATAATACATATTAAGCCTAAACGTTAAACCTTATAACCTTATCCTTATAGGGCCTCATCTTTATTGCACGTTTAATTATGTTCCATATAACCTCTATCTCTCATAACCCTAAACTCACATAACTTCTATTTTCTAAATCCCATACCCTAATCTCTAAATCATTATTGTATCTATCATTTAAATCATCCTTGACCCCTATCATTCAAAATGATTCAAACCCTTTATCCCTAAACCTTACTACCCATAAATATATTTAACCATTATAACCCAAATTCATGCCTCTATAATCTATATAACCAATGACCCTTATGATTACTAAACCTAAAATTTCCAAACATATACAAACTAACTCTTAACTCTTACATATCCTACACAATAAGAACTAGTCCCTAATTGTTGTAGATCTAAAACCATTAACCCCTATAGTAACTAAAACCTAATTGGGCCAAACATATACCAACTAATCCTTAACACTTACATCTCCTACACCATATAACCACTAATCCCTAATCCTTGTAGTGCCAACACTTACAACCCTTAGTTGACTTAGAAACCTCAAACCCATAGCACCCCAAATCCATAGTAAACAAGTGTGTCAAATGTGTTGATTTCTTGTTTGTGATTTTGCTGCATTATCTATTAATAACATTAGTGTAATTCTATTTATAATTTAAGCAATAAATTATCGAGAAAAGACATCAGATCTAGTGTGTAGAATTCAACAATGATTGAGATCTCAAAGGGGAACATAACTCATTTGCAAGCACTAGAATATTTTAGCATCCCATTCAAATGTAATAGATGCCATATTCACAATCATATAGTTGTGGACTACTCACTACCTTTCAATAGGATGAGCCAAAAATGACTCAACGATTGATAAGATCTTGATGGAAACAAAAATCTAGTCTACTAAGGGATAAAGAAAATCTTGTGCTAGATGATAAAAATAGCAACACCTCCATTGAGAAGTGCAGCGGGATAGACATGGAAGCTCAACCTTTAGTGTAGTTGGAGGATGTAGAGGCTCCTGATGCAGATGTGAGTCTGAGGGATAGAACAATCTTGATTGAACTAACAATTTCAGATCGGAATTTTCTAAGTATGCCCCTCAAAGATTTGACTCCTTTACATTTTGGTATGCCTGTCAGTAAGAACTTGTTATTCGATATCAAACTTTCGAAATATTTTTCTCTATAATGATATGGGGGAGATGGGATAATATTTTAATGGAAATAATGGTTTTCTACCTGGAAACTTATCTTCCTACTGCTTAAGGTTTTCACTGAGAACTACCGATAGGCCTTGTAATTTTCCTCAATGTTATCCTATTGGGAATTTGCCTCATTGTTGGACCATGGGGAATTTGCCTCATTGTTGGTCCATGGGGAATTTGCCTCATTGATATCCCTACTGGGAAGGACTTGACACCACACTTGGGGTTGTTGGAGGAGGATGGTCGGTACAATCTTCGTTCTTGGAAGGGGAGCATGGAGGGTTTCTATTTTGGAGATTTGGGTGGGATTTGGATGAATATCAGAGGAACCAAATACGGAAGCGGCCAATTATTTTTTCTTCAGATGGCTCAAGAAAAAGCGGCGTGGGATGTGGCATTAGGGAAAAAAGGTATATTAACGAGGCACATAAAGCAGCGGAGACCTTGGGAGGGGGTTCTAAATGATATGTCTTTTTTTGAATCATAGGGGGATAGCTAGCGCCTCAAAGAAGCTAGTAATTAGGCGATTGGTTGATTTAGTGAAGCCAAATGTGTTATTTTTGTAGGAGATAATGTGCAAGGGTGAGAAGATTGTGAGTGAGTTGGGTAAATTTTTAAGAGGATGGGAATTTGGGTTTTCTCATACAACGGTCAAATTTGGGGGATTGATCTCGGGGCAGCGTAGCTATTGTATGGAATATATAAATTGATGGGGCTTTGAGTTAGGGTTGGGCTTGACCTTATTATCTTAAGAACTGAACAAGGAATTCCTATTCCTTAACATGTATGGCTTGTAAGATGACAAAATAAAATTTTGGGATGACTGCTAAGGTTGTCATTCAGCATCACAATCTAATATTGGGAGGTGATTTGATTTTTTCTCCAATCCTTTCAGAAACCTAGGGTCTAATTGCGTAGTTAGATTGTCTAACAGATTTATTTTTGAGAGTGGTGGAGGAAGGTGGTTTGATTGACGTTGAACTAACAAAATTCAAACCCACTTAGCCCAATAGAAGGGTTGGTATGGACTTAATAACAAACTGTTTGGATCATTTTCTAGTCTCTGAGGGGTTGATTAATATATCGGTTAGGATTAGGAAGTAGATTTCTATGAGAGGGGATTCAGACCACCATCTGGTGGTGGTGGAATTGGTGGGAGACAGATCAAATCTCTCCAGTCCCTTCAAATCTAATCCATTCTAGTTACCAGGCGGTAATTTTGTTCATCTATTCAAAAACTCTTGGGTTCCTTTTGATAAATTATGTCGGATTCAGTTGCTATTACGTTCTCAAAAAACTAGAGTGCAAAAGAAGTGGCTATTGGTTGGGCCTGCAAATTGAAAGTGCATGACGACTGGGAATTAAATTTTATTGAGTCAAGACTAGTTGTTTTGTATGAGGTGGAGGGACACGAGTTTATTGAGGCAGAGACAAAGAATGAAGTAGCATATATGGAACCAAAAAGGAGAAAGATCATGGATAAAAATAAGTTTAATGGAGGTTGAAGAGTAGGGCACTGTAGTTGGCCAGGGGGGTGAAAATACTAAATTTGTTCATAAGTATGCCAAACATAGGAAAAATGTAAACACGATATCGAAAATTGAATGTGGTTGATGAAGAAGTGACCAATTTTAAAGATATGGCAAGAGCGAAGCTTGAGCATTTAAAAAATATGTTTAAAGAGGAAGAAAGGGCCTCCATGGAAGAGGTGGTAATATTATCCCAAGCTTACCCTAGCTTCATAAATGAAGAGGACAATGGGAACCTTATGGAGGAAGTAAAAAATGCTGAGTTGGAGGTGGCTTTGAATAATTTCAAAAAAGAAAAAAGTTTGGGGTCCGATGGGATGTCGATAGAGTTATTTATGTGGATATTGGAGATATTGGTGAGGACCTGTTAAGAGTGGTCTAATACACAAGGAAGCAAGGCAAGGTTTTAGGGTCTTTAAATTCAAACTTTATATCCCTTATACTGAAATATGATATTCCTGAAGGCTTTGATGACTTTAGGCCAGTATCATTGTGTAATAGTATATATAAGATTGTGGAAGAAATTATTGCCATGAGGATCAAGTTGATACTATCAGCTAACATTTATGATGAATAATTTGGCTTCTTGGCAAGTAGCCAGATTCATGAGACTATACAAGTAGCCTAGGAAGGTCTACACTCTATTAGAATAAAAAAGTTAAAGGAAGTGGTAGTAAAAATTGACCTCTAGAAGTCCTACAATCAAGTTAGATGGTTATTTTTGTAGATGATGTTAACACATGTTGGATTCTGTGTTCCCTTTATTAACTGGATTATGGATTGTTTGACATTTGTATCTTTCTTTGTATTGATAAATGGAGCAACATATGCCTTTTTCATATTAGGGCATGGATTAAGGTAGGGATGCCCATTATCCCTGCTATTATGTCTTATTATGGTGGAAGGGATAAGCAGAGCCATTTTGGAGGCGAAAAGGGATCGTAGTTTTAAAGGTGTGTGCATAGGGAGAAAGTTCAAACTTACGCATCTGTTGTTCATTGACAACATACTCATTTTCTGTGATTAATCAAGGAGAGATGTGGAGAAGATTACTAAATTTTTTATCTTTATTGCACTACAACGGGGATGGCGGTAAATGAGGGAAAATCCACAATTTCGGGGGAAGGAGTAGAGGAGGAAGAAATGTGTCACTATAGTTTCATACCAATATTCAATGTGACCAACTTAGATGATGGAAAGTATCTCGGGTTTAGAATTAAACCATCCTCATACGGGATCAAAGATTGGACTAGTTGATTATAAAATGTGAGAAGAGAATTTCTAATTGGTGCATGCTACCCCACAAACTAGCAACCCAAACACAATTGGGTTGTGTGGACTAGGGATAGTTTCGGTAAGCTCGGGAGAGAGTTAAATCCAATATCACCATAGTCTAACCTCTCAACACTTCGGGTAACTCCTTTTTGTGGTAGAGGGTAAGATCATACTTTTGGTAAGTTACTTGAGTGCTATTGGAACAAGTGAATCGTCTTGGTTATGCAATTGTTGAAAAGTTGGCGTTATACAGACTTTGGGTCTAAATTGTTGTTACAAGTGGTTGAAAACATTTTTTCTAAATGTTTGAATTTGTCAACGATCTACAAACCTTGGTTCTAAGTTTTGTTTTTTATAAATGTTGAATTGTAGGAGATCTATAGATTTTGGGTATGAATTGTTGTTATAGGTGGTTGAAAACTTTTTTGATCTCTACGTAAATGTTTGACATAGGCAACGATATCCAGACCTCGGGTCTAAGTTTTTTTGGTAACATGATGTGTGTAAAGAATAGGTGGTGATATCCAGACTTTGAGTTTCTGTAAATTGGCCATATTTAAGACCATGCTCTGAGTATCTAAAAAATGTAATGTTTTTTTGGTATAACATTGTTATGAAAATTTTCCCATGGAGAAAAAAACCCAAAAATGTCGTAGATTTTAACCCTGCTACGCTTCTGCAATCTACAATGTTCTAATAGGTTGTTTGGTAGATAATGATAATTTTATTTATGTCCACTAATGACCACAAAGTAGGTCAACGAGACTATCGGTTACAATGATGCTCGAGCATGTGGGAGGAGGACCAAGCGATCTCCCTTAAAAGGAAATGCAATACAAGAAGTAAGATAGAAAAGAAGTAAAAGTGTACAAAGCGAGCTAGGTTGAAGCATGGGTGAGTTCTCGCCCCAGTCTCAACACTGTAATCCTGCACAGGATCTGGGATCCAAAACGACCGAGGAAGGTCTAGTACTCCTAACATTTGAGGCTGAAAGAGGAAAAGTGGGGGAAGTACAATAGTGTCTGTTGGCCCAAAAAGGAGCTGGTGGGCATGGGGTGTCCTCTGGAGTGATCTTGATGAGGTCTGGAGGGTCCCCGTGAATGTGGTGCGATTGCATCATCCTTGAAATTTTGTTCAAAATGTATCTGAAGGCTTCGGTCCCCGTGAATGTGGTAGGATTGCATCATCCTTGGACTTAGTCCTAAAGTGATAGCAAGTGATCATCCCGTAATTATATTCGATGACTTCGGTCATTGAGAATGTGGTAGGATTGTATCATCCTTGGACGTAAGTCCTAAAAATGATCCGTAGACTTTTGTCTTCATACTGTGGATTGCAGGTTGTTGCTGATGATGATGATGTTACTGATCGAAAGATCAGAGTATGATGATGATGATGATGATATTAATGATCGAAAGATCAGAGTATGATAACGATGATGATGTTGCTGATCGAAAAATCAAAGTATTGATGATGATGTTGCTGATCGAAAGGTCAAAGTATTGTTGACGATGTTGCTCAAAGTATTGTTGATGATGATGTTACTGATTGAAAAGACTAAAATGCTGATGTTGTCAATAGAAGTGCTACTGCAAAGGATAGAGAATATCAAACTACTACTACAAAGGATTAGAAGATCGAAGTGCTGCCACGAAGGATCGAAAGATCAAAGTGTTGCTGCAAAAGGATCAAGCGATCATATGATGCAGAAGATGAAGACATTAAAGAGTAGTTGTTCCAATCTACTGATGAATGTTGAAAAACTTCCTATGACGTATAGATGCATCACCCTGATGATGTTGAAGATGCTCTCTCTCCTCCTCCTACTGTTGTTGTTGTTGTAGAATACCCTTCTCGTTAAGGGGGAGTGTTGAAATATTGTAACTTCGAAGTGTATTCACTTACTGTACCCCGATGTTCCTATCGGGAGAATCATTAATATTGTACTATGTCAGTAAAGAGTCATGAGGAAAACCCCTCCATTGTAATTCAAGTCATTAGCACCCTCCGGAATATAATATTGATTCTCCCTAGGAAAGTTGGCCCTATCAAGTTTAGTGGGGCTGACATGGCTGAGTAAAAAATCAAGTGAACGAAAGAATATAAATAGGAGAGAGGCGCTCCTCATTTGTACACATGGATACTCACTTGTGCATAGCGCATGGAGAGAGAGAGACATATCTGCTGGAGGGAGGTGCACCTGTATTTGGGTCTTGTCTTTTATATTTTATACATCTTATACAGAAGAAGTTTTTGTTGGGTTTTCTTCCCCATGAGGGTTTCCCAGGATAAATCTTTGTGTTCTTTTTGTGTGGTTGTGCATGTCTATCTTTCAATGATCTTTTGGCTTATGGTTATGCTGTTATGATGCTAAATGTTATAAGATATGATATAACCATTAAAAAATTAACATTTTCATTAAATAGTGGGATGAAAACCTAAACAACTTTTCAACTTTAAACTGCAGCAAAAACACAAGATCATAGAAGGAAAACCATGCATAATAGACATAAATATTTTAACCTAGGAAACCCAATCTTGGGAAAAAACCCAACCAACTTTTCTTAGAAGAAATCAGTCCAATTTATAAGTACATTACCAATCTTGAAGAAACCATAGCATAGATAGCAAACTTCCTTCATGAGTAGCGACACTCTAGAGACAATAAAAAAACCCAAAAAATGCTCCTTGTACCTTTGCTAGGCCTTCTTGGAAATTATGCACAAGATGAGGAGAAAATATCTGCTATGATGATGGTGAAAATGAAATTTGTGAGCACTTTATTTATACACTTTAATTTACCTTTAGTTCACTTATGGGCCGACTTGTACTTTTGATGGGGTCAACTTGTTCTTTCTCTTCTAGGGTCGAATTGCATTTCTTGTCTTCAATCTTTCCCGGGACTTATTAAATTGTATGACTTGTCTTCTTGGTTATTGTTTCTTCACTAGAAAAGTTGTCCATGTTGATGATCATCAACTCACATGCTCGTCTATCATGCATAGAGATCTAACGTTGAATAGAACCATTAAGAAGTCCTAGACACTTCTTAGATTTAATGTCAATTCAACATTAGACTAGACTTGCATATTCCGCAAGGGGATGGAAGCCCCTATCAAATAAACAAATCAAATCTCTAATATAGAATAGATCACTCCATCACAGAGCAAGCAATGTGAGATCACCCTAGGGTCGATCTCCCCACACCATATGACTCTGGATAATGGGAGATTGTCTGCACCTGCTTGGGCCATTTACCACTAGCCAATTCAGCATGGCCATTTCCCATGGATGAATGTATAATTTCCCTTGGTCAAATCAGCATGACCTATCTGAGAGAATGTTCACTTGACGCTACAACCTTGAGAAACATTAACAATCCCTCTCAATGAGGGAGACATTCTGCATCATGCCAAGCTTTCTTGGTGAGAATGTCCACAATATGCATCTTGAGTCTTCCACTCCTAGTCAAATTAGCATGGTCATCTAGAGAAAAGATTGTGCTTAGTCCATTCACCACTAGCCATATGAATAAGGATCCTAGGGTGAATTTCTTCCTGATGCTGCTCATTTGTAGAACCATCAACACTCCCTCTCACTAAGGGATACATTCTCCATCTTACCAAGCTTGTCTCTAGAGTATACAAACTTTTCCTTATATAGAGGCTTGGTGAGAATGTTCGCTATCTACTCATATGTGGATATCTACGTTTGTCCATTCACCACTCAAATCTGCATTCTCAATTTGGGAGAATGCCTGCTCGATGTTGCTCATCTATGGATATGTACTAGAGATGCATTTTGCTCCCTTCTGCACCATGTCTTAGATGAAGTAATATTTGATCTCCTTACCAAATAGTCATGCAAGAAGCTTTCGAAGCCACACTAATTTTTGGTGAGGGGAGGTACTCTTGACTGGGGCACCTCCTCCATCATCAATAAACTGTGTTTCAGCTACTCCCTCTATGCAAGGCCACCCTTCTCCCTGTGCACTTGAGTATCTTGATACCTCTACATCTAGACACCCTACTACCTCTGCATCTACGTATCATGTACTGAAACAACCTGCTTCCTTCTGCATTGTTGATCCTCGTGTATCCATCTGTGTCATCTCCCACAAAATGGGTCCACTGAGACGAGCCCCATGCTCCCTCAAGAACATTGAATACCTTCCATGACTCTCGTTGGTCCTACAAACTGGACGAATCCATAGCCTATATAATGTATCATCCTTGATGCTAATCTGGACTGCATGCTTGACCACTTGGAACTCACCATTGACTTCCCCTCTAATCTTGGGACTATCTCCCTAAAGGTATCATTGGGAGATGCATGCCTCTTTGCATTCTGCAAAGTGTCATGAAGCCATGCTGGCCTCTTTCTAATCATTCCAACATTTCTATGTAGATCCACTGACTTTGCTGGATCTACTGATTCCTCCTGATAATCTAAAGGATGAATAACTATAATAGAGGGATATATACCCTCATCCTTCGAAGCCTTCTGCTCCTCGCTATTAATCACCATGTGAGACTCTCTAGACTTCCTGAAGGCTATATTCTCATCAAAAGAAACATCTTGACTAACCTCAATTTGACGTTGTCTTGGAATGTAGATAATGCAAGCCTTTGAAGTCTCGTTGTATCCCACAAAGGTACCATTCTTCCTAGAAGGTACTAACTTTGTTCTCTTCTCCTTCAATACATGGGTGTATACTGGACAATCAAAGATCTTCAAATGACTAACCTTTGGATTCACTCTTGTGAATGCCTCCTTAGGAGTCTTATCCCCCAATATCCAATGAGGACTCTTTTTTTGAGCCTAAACTGCTGTGTTGGATGCCTCTGCCCATACAAACATGGGTATGTTCTGATCATGAATCATTGCCTTGAAAGCTTCCACAAAGGACCTCTCCTGCGATACATGATAGAATTGTCCATAAGAGTTAACTAATTAAACAATTATTTTATTCATCAACAAAATATCGACTTAATTTAAGTAAAAAAAACCCATTTCTTAAAGCATTAAATACTTATCTTGTTCTTGCTTCCATCTTTACCCCACCTCCTTGCAAAAATCATTGAAGTCCTTGGAGGTATACTCTCCTCCAGTATCTAACCTTAAGACCTTGATCTTCTTCCTCGTCAAGTTCTGTTCTTGAGCCTTGAACTCCTGGAACCTGCTGAAGACGTCATCCTTGGTCTTATGAAGTAGATCCATGTCTTCTGGGATAAATCATCAATGAATGTTATATAGTACAAGAATCCACTGAATGCACTAAATCCAAGATTCCTTTGGATCTACAAGAAATATTATTTTCGAAGTTCATCTGCAATCTCATCAAGTTTTGTCTTCTTCTATGATGGATGCTCATCAACATCGGTTGTTGATGCATGCTGCTTTTCCTTTCTTTTATTCTAAGGGCACTAAGAAGCATAGTGACCACATTTATGACAATCGTAGCACTTGATATTTGAAATATCCTTCTTCTGTTCGTGAACTAGAATTGATCCTCCACATGAATTTTTATTCCCAAAATTTTCTCTTCCTTTTCCTTTTCTTGCATAAGCTGCAAGATCTTAATTTTCTTCATTATGAGCTCTTTGCAAACTATTCTTGGATAAAACTTTGGCCTCCTCTTGGACACAATCAACCCATAGCCAATCAAACTTGGGTAACTCTTTGCATCCATAAATTCTCTAAACAAATGACTCACATGAAGAAATACGTCCATTTAAGAGTCACTGTAACAAGTTCTACATCATCAATGGTGTCTCCAATGGCCTTAAGTTGATCTCTCAACTAGGAGACTTTAATAAAATAAGTGGCAATTGAATATGAGTTGGTCATCATGATACAAGTGAGTTGATTCCCCAAGGCTAGTTTCATGCTAGTGTTCTTACTCTTGAGCAATCCCACCAAGGCATCAAACATTGTTTTGGCAGTATTCAACAAGAAATGTGTGAAATCAAATGATCTTTTATGGAACGTATCAAGATCATCTTAGCCTTTGCTTCATTCTTCTTGTGCTTGGCTTTCTCCTCAACACCTTCTGGTTTCGAGACATCTTCTTTTACATATTCCGAATCTCATTTTCATCCAATTTGAGGAGTATCATGGTCTTCTAAGATCTAAAATCTATAGCACCATCCAATTTGTCTTCCACTCTGACAACTATCGCCATCTTGACAAGAAATATGAAATCTGATCTAGAAACCCTAGCACCAACAAAATATGTGAAAACTGAACTTTGACAAAACTGAAAACTAATTCCACTAATAGATGTGCCAAGGTGACCTCAAAAACATTGAACACATATTTCATTAAATTTGGAAATATTCTATTACAAGGACTTCATCCACATTGAGTTTTTTTGTAAATCTCTAAATACATATTCTATTAAATCTAGAAAAATCAACTCAAAGAACTATTCCATTAAATTTGGAATAATTAATCCAATGAAGTATTTTCTCAATTAATATTTTTTATTTATTTCAAGTAAAACTTTAGTATTCAACCATTCAAAAGGAAATATTACATCTCAAATAGAACTAGTATAGGAAATATTACATCTTAATTAGAACTAGACAGGTTGGACATAAATCCTGATGAGTCTATGAATATTAATAATTTTGTAGATGTTAAAATCCTTGAGACAATGAGATATAATATGTGGGAATAATCCAAATTGAATGAAATTGCACACATAATTTTATACTATAATACTCTAAGACATGCTCTATACTATATTTGAGGTGACC
>LPNX010236483.1:6667-30777 GCA_001517045.1 Pseudotsuga menziesii
TTCTTTATGTAAATAGAACTTGGGTAGCGATTTCGCATTCCGCTTCCGCACTACGGAATGTGGGAATCCGATTTTTCAACATCGAGGAAATCCATTCTTGGCTTTCACCTTGCGCCTATGCGGATTCCAGATTTTTAATTTCTTTCTTTCCCACTTCCGCTTTTTTAATAAACCAGAAAGCAGAAATCGGAATTTACATGTTCGCATTTAACATTTCGTGCTTTCTGACTTCCGATTTCCTCATGCAGAAATCCGAGCTTTAATGTTTTTCTTCACAAATTTATTTTCGTCCACTTTCCGAAGAACGACATGCAGAATGCACAAATTTGATATGTTTTTAGTTCAAATATTTTTCATTTCGATTTCCTCTTTTTGAATATTTTTCTTCCGCTCTCCGCTTTCCTAAGTACGGAATGCGGGACTTCGATACGTTTTTTAATTTACATTTAGGAAAATTTGGCGGATTTAAATGCTCAACAATATAAAACTTTATTATTCCTTTTTTTACATAATAATTTATTTAATTTTTTTTTACCAAAACGAAGTTGATTCAACTAAAAAACCAAGTTAAAAAAATTATAAATATAGTAATAAGAAAGCATAATACAAATTCTTTATGTAAATAGAGCTTGGATAGCGATTCCGCATTCCACTTTTTGTATTTCAATGTACATTTCATATGCCAAGCTTGTAATGCAAAATAGGTATATAAATCAACACATTTAATACATCAACAACCTATGATCAGTATACCACAAATATAGAGGAATAACTCAAAATTGATGAAACAAATTTAATAAATAACCATAGAGCATAACATGAGTAATAGTGTTATTTTATTCAATTGCAAAACATTACAATCTTTCCAAAACTAGAAAGCTTTCTTGATATGTCTTTTGTTGTCCTTCTCTAGTACTGGTGAGTGAAAAACAGTTGTTTAGGGCTTGCATCGTCAACTGTCCACTTGACCAGGTCGATATACAGCATGAAACCAAGTTTGGATGATTGAAAAAGACATAGGTAAAAGGGGTTTAATTTCTTAACATACAAATATGCACGCTAACATCAGTCTCCACAAATCGCACCAATTTAGAGGCTAAAGTTGTCACCAAATTTAGAGGTAGACCGATAAAAAAGAACGGAGAGCGAGTTTAAAATAAGGATGGAATTAGTGGAGGAAGAAGTTACACGGAAAGAATACGAACATAAAGAATAAATACTGAAACACCAAACGATTTTAACAAAACCAAAATTTTTCAGTTTTTGATACCCAAAGATTGGAAATCGGAAATACAAACTTCGACATTTCTTTATTTGAAAAGACAAAACTTTCGAGATCTGAAATGTCAGAAATTGAAAATCAGCGAATCGAAAATCTGAACATAGGGTGTTCCTTATTGGAAAACATAGGATTTCTGGAATCCAAAATGTAAGAAATCGAAAATCGGAACATAGGATTTTCGAATTCTACTTTTCACTTTGAATAAATCAAAAAGCAGAAAGCAAAAATCAAAATTTACATGTTCACATTTAACATTTCATGCTTTCTAACTTTCGGTTTCCTCATGCGAAAATTTGAGCTTTAATGTTTTTTTTTCGCAAATTTATTTTCATCCACTTTCCGAAGAACGACATGCGAAATGCACAACTTTGATACCTTTTTAGTTAAAATATTTTTCATTCTGATTTTGACTTTTCGCTATGCGGAATGCGGAAGCGTGAAATGACAAATCCCAACTTTCCCAAACTTTCTATTTCTGAAGTTTCAGTTGCGCGCTTTAATTTCAACTTTTCGTTGTCTTTCCAAGTTTCGACTGTCACCCAAGAAAACAGAAAAAACTAGATTAAACACTTGGCTTGGAAGGCGTGCTTCTATGTTTGTCACTATCCACATTTAATATTTATAACAGATAATGAATAACAACAACCAGAGTTATGAAATATGTTAATGCGAATAATTGTTTTTTTATATATGCATTTTAGTTAGGTGACATGAAAATGCTACATTGCAATTTTTTTTTGTTCATGCCCTTTTTCATTTCACATGAAAAAATAACCATCACATTATGGAGACTATGTTAACTGATGATTCTATTTCACTATTGCTACATGGTGCTGTCAACCTTTTCCCTCTGGTACAGGTCTCCTCATTAAACTAAGTGAAATCACTCAACTCATCATCTATTGGGTTTCAAATTTCTATCTCAGATGGCCTTCACAAGCATGAGCTATTGCTTCCAGTTATATATAGTGGTCTTGTAGAAAATGGAAAACTAAAAGAAGGAACTATAATCAAAGTTACCCAATGTACATGCAACACTGTACATAATGTAATGTACGTTTAATTTCCTCGTTCTTTTTTTCTCACTTAATCAATTTCACACTGTTCGTGCATCCAATTTTTTTCTCTCCCATTGAACTCTAACATACTTCTTCTCACATGATTATTGCATTTCTTGCACTCGATGTTGTCGTAGTGGATGAAACAATTATTGGAAATCCTGCACCTTACCACTTACCTGTACCTTCTCCCTCACGAGGTAGTTCCATTGTTCCAGTAAACCCTAGCTCAACAAATGAAAACACTGGCTTGGATGCATCGACTATCCCATTCACATCACTCTCCTCTTCTAACAAATTTTGGAACATTCAAGGTCGAGTTACTGCCAAGACAAACATACATGAATATGGAAACCAACGAGGGTCTGTAAAAGTGTTTGGATTTGACCTTGTTATTGCTTCACACGATGAAATAGATATATTTGCATTGAATGAATTGACACTCTCTTTGTATGACCAAATACAAATAGGAATAGTGTACATAGTATCAAATGGCAGAGTCAAAGCATCCAATCCAATTTTCAACCATTTGAAAAGCCATAATGAGATTTTCCTAGGTTCCTCCTCAACCATCCAACCATGCTTAGAGGAATACCCCTTAATACCTTTATATTGTTTTAACTTTAAAATTATTAATGAGATTCAAGCTATACCGGTAAACTCCATGGTTGAACTTGTTGAATTTGTCATTTCAGTTTTACCTACATCCATGATACAAAAACAGGATGGTGTTGAGACTGTTAGGCGGACAATTGGACTCCGTGACATGTCAGGATATAGTATTGACATAACACTTTGGGGAGATCATTTCCAAATTCAAGGAACTGAGATTTCCAGCCTTTGCGGTTTACCTACTCCTCCAATTGTAGAAATCAAAGGCTACCGTGTTATAGATTTTAGTGGAAAAACTATTGGAACTGTCTCCAACACTACTATTTTTATAAACCCAAATTTTGAAAAAACTTTAGTTCTCCATAAATGGTTTCATGACAATGGATTTCCTTCAACATCACCATCTTTGAGCCAAAAATTCAATGCCTCTCATTTTGCTCCTCGTAAAATCATTACCATCAAGGAGCTACAAACTCTTCAACCATCTGAAAAACCTGTTTGGTACTCTCTTGTTGCAACCATCACAAATGTTAACATGGATGACTTTCATTTTCTTGCATGCCCTCTTTTTGTTGATGGCATACAATGCATGAAAAATATTTCCAACAAAGTTGGAGACATTTGGCATTGTATTAAATGTGATGGGGAGTTTCTTGAATGTGACTACCGATGCATACTAAAGGTTGACTTGAAAGATGTCATTGGATACCTTCATGGTGTGATAAATTTTGATGATGCTACAAACCAAATCATGGGCATATCTACAAAAGACCTGTTTCTTCTCTCAACTGAATCAACATCAATTTTTGAAATATTCTAGAGGATCTGCAACAAACAGTTACTTCTTAATTTTTCAGTTAGAACAGAGACCTTCTGTGGAATTGCATGCCTAAAGGTTGTAATTGTCATGGTTGAAAACAAATAATATGCAATTTCAGATGGATACATAAATATATAGGTTTTTTCGACCTGATACACAATCATATTCTTTATTGTCTGTAATGAATGCTTTCAATTGTCTATTTTAAGTCCTTATTTCATAGTTCGACATAGCAAGGTCCTTTTTTAACTCCCTTATAGCACTTATATTTTGCAGTCTCATACTTCCACTCTACAAGCTATCACTTAACGTTTTTACCTAAATTGTTGATGCAACCTATATGGTAACTTTTGAATACAATACTAATTCGCTATTGTGTTTATTTATTAAATAAACAACTTTATTCTCTTGTTTCTTAGCACAAGTTTTCATTCTTCTGTACAGAACAATAATTTTTTTTTTCATATATCCTTTTTCATACGACACTTTGTTCTTCTATATTGCTACTTTCTTACAATTATCAAGGTAGGACTTGAAAAAATAATTATTCCATAAATATTATTTCAAGTTACATTCTTAGTTCCCAATATGCAATCAGTTAATATTCATTAGAGGAAATTTCAACTCAAAATGGGCCTCCTAAAAAAAATTAATAAAATAATAGTTAAAATAATAAAATAATATTTATTAATTTTGGAGGAAGAAAAGAAAAAAACTACTTTTTTGTTTGTATTTTCGACATATCTCGTCGTGGTTTTACTCAAATTTTGATCAGGAGAGCTCCTTGGATGGGGAATTAAATTCCACATCCAACGAGTACCCACTCAGCATACTTTTGACATACCCCGCTCCCCCAAAAACAAGAAATACCTAAAAAAACTTGATGATGAAGGAAATTTCAAATTTAAGGCAATTTCCTTGGCTAACACATGATGACATGGAATTTGAATTAGAGTTAAAAGGCCCATTTGAGTTAAAGTTTCCTCTAATGTGATTTTTATCTTCTACTTTATATGAATATACTTTGTAGTTAATACATATAGAAAATGTGTCACTGCCAACAATGAAAGCTTCTAATTATTTAACAACTTTATGGTTTTCTTGTAGGCATTATGCCAAATCATGACAATGAACAAGCCAATGCACGAAGAAGAGTTGTATATGCACATAACAGATATAAAAACAACAAGAAACAATGTCTTCTTTACATAGCTGCGCATCTACATGTGGATATGTCTTCTTTAATTTCTCTTGCCAAACCTTCCAATAGAGCTTCGCTTTCATCACCTATGCTAAATCCATCGAACACCCGCCTTGATGATGCACATCAACAATTTCATAAAAAAATGGACCAACTGGATGATATGCATGTCTTCTCGATTTGCAAAGAATGTTACCCTGGTATTGTAATGAAAAATTTCCATGATGCATACACTTGTTCGCGTTGTATTCTAGAATGAAAAGGGCATCACTTTCATTGGAAAACAATATGGACCCAGGCATCGAACCACCTGTCCTTGCAGTACTTACACAAGTTGAAGAAATGCTAATTAGTCGTGCTAACCCATTCTTACGAGTTACACATGCTCATGGTGGTCAATATAAATATTCTGGACATACTATTTGCTTCCCCCAAGACATTTCCAATATTTCCAAATACCTACCCCATTTAATATTTGAACTTTACATCCTTGTTGTTCGCAAATGCAATTCTACAAAAAATCCGTGTGAACTGTTTGTTATTCGAACACATGTTCTTGCTGCCCTTTAGTACAAAATGGAAAACTACCCATACTACAAGGATGTACAAGTCAACCCAGTTGCATTAGCTTCTTCGCCTCTCGTATCAACACAAATTTCACCTTGGATTCTGCATGTTAATAGCAATGCTACATCATCTCATCATCAGAGCTTGTCCTCTACAGTTCAACAGCCAAATTCATTTTAACCCTATGAATTATATCTTCCTCATTTATTTCAACACAAACTAATGCTAGAATTGAGGTTGAAGAAATTAGACAGTTGTTACACATACCAAATATCCCACTACCACCTTCCATTGATTACTCCCTATAGGAATTTCCCTATCAATAAGTACAACATAGAAGGCCTTCTTTCCATGGTTTTTCCAACTTTGTTCCCCACAGGTGCAACAATGCTTAAACAACTACGCATTCATGAGGTTGATATGCACGAATATGCACTTCACCTAATTCACTATCATGACAACATATTTGGCCAACATCCTCAGTTCTGCTACTACATATATAATCTAATTATGCATCATCAAAGTAATTCTAATTCCTTTGCTTTTGTCAAAATTAATCTTTAAGATACACTACCTCAGACAATACTTGAGCTTGTTAACCAATTGCAAGACATGCAAATTAGAAAATTGGTGAGAGGGTCACAAGGTTTGGGTCTTCATTACGTGGAACACGCTCATATTGGAACAAAAGTAGAGCTGAACTGACAAATATGATCAATAAACAAGGTACACCAACGTTGTTATTTACCCTTAGTGCAGCTGACACAAAATGGCCAGATTTACATTCTCTAATGCCCGTTGGACGTCCTACCGGTTTAGCTCAAGACTGCCAATGGAAGGTTCACAACATCATATCAAATCCACATATTACATCACAAGACATGCACAATAGATTCAAAACATTCCTTCAAGAGGTGCGTGAAAAAGGTTTTCATATAACGGATTCTTGGTGCAGGTATTCTACCATCTCTTCCTTCTTATTCTTCTCTTTGTATTTCTCACTTTATACAATTTATTTCTAATATATTCCTTTTCCTCCCACGTAGTTATGAATGGAAGTGTGGAAACATTCCTTTCCCTTTTCCTTTTCTAATATATTCCTTTTCCTTTTCTAAAATGTGTTTGTTAGTCAAACACATGTTCTTGCTGCCCTTCAGTACAAAATGGAAAACGACCCATACTACAAGGATGTACAGGTCAACCCAATTGCATTAGCTTCTTTGCCTCTTGTATCAATAGACATTTCACCTTGGATTCTGCATGTTAATAACAATGCTACATCATCTCATCAGCAAATATTGTCCTCTACAATTCAACCACCAAATTCATTTGAACCCTATGAATTATATCTTCCTCATTTATTTCAACACACACTAATGCTAGAACTGAGGTTGAATAAATTAGACAGTTGTTACACATACCAAAAATCCCACTACCACCTTCCATTGATTGCTCCCTATAGGAATTTCCCCTATCAATAAGTACAACATAGAAGGCCTTCTTTCCATGGTTTTTCCAACTTTGTTCCCCGCAGGTGCAACAATGCTTAAAAAACTATGCATTCATGAGGTTGATATGCACGAATATGCACTTCACCTGATTCACTATCATGAAAAAAGATTTGGCCAACATCCTTGGTTCCGGTAATACATATACAATCTAATTATGCATCATCAAAGTAATTCTACTTCCTATTTTTTTGTCAAAATTAATCTTTAAGATACACTACCTCATACAATACTAGAGCTTGTTAACCAATTGCAAGACATGCCTAATTAGAAAATTGGTGAGCGGGTCACAAGGTTTGGGTCTTCATTAGGTGGAACACGCTCATATTGGAAAAAAAAGTAGAGCTGAATTGACAAATATGATCAATCAACAAGGTACACCAACGTTCTTCTTTACCCTTAGTGCATCTGACACAAAAGGCCAGATTTACATTCTCTAATGCCTGCTAGACGTCCTACCAGTTTAGCTCAAGACTGCCAATGGAAGGTTCACAACATCATATCAAATCCACATATTACATCACAATACATGCATAATAGATTCAAAAAGTTCCTTCAAGAGGTGCGTGAAAAAGGTTTTCATATAACGGATTCTTGGTGCAGGTATTCTACCATCTCTTCCTTCTTATTCTTCTCTTTGTAGTTCTCACTTTATACAATTCATTTCTAAAATATTCCTTTTCCTCCCATGTAGGTATGAACGGAACCATAGAGAATCCACACACATTCATGGTTTTATTTGGTTGGAAGACGCACCAAATATGGACACCTTAGAATGGGAAGATGTCCTTGAAGTTGAAACTACAAATTCTTTTTGACAGATATGTTACAGCTTGAAATCCTCGTAATTCCCACTTATCAACATATGGAATCTTCAGAATGAAGCCAGATAGTGCCCCTGGCCCCGATGGCTTCTCCGCCATTTTTTACACCAGCTGCTGGAACATAATCAAACTGGACCTGCTAAGGATGGTAAGGCACTCTCAGACCACCTGCAAGATTGGGGGAAGTACAAACTCTGCCTTCCTCACCCTCATCCCGAAAGAAAAAGGGGCCACATCCTTCTCCCGCTTCCGGCCAATCTCCCTTTGCAACCTCAGCTACAAGATCATAGCCAAAATCATTGCCAATAGACTCAAATCAATCCTCCCCAGAGTCATCCCGGAGAACCAAGGTGGATTCATAAAAGGCAGGAAGATCCAAGACAACATCATCCTTGTTCAGGAGGCCATCCATACAAGTTATCAGAACAAAGAAGAAGGAATGGTGATAAAACTGGACTTATCCAACGCCTTTGACAGGGTAATACACGACTTCCTCTTCCTAGTCATGGAAAAAATGGGTTTCTCCACTCACTTCATCAACTGGGTACAAGGCTGTGTTAGATCTCCATGGATTGCCCCTCTAGTAAATGGCAGATCCACTGACTTTTTTCAAGCGTCCAGAGGGCTCCGGCAAGGTTGCCCCTTATCCCCTCTCCTCTATGCAATTCAGGCATCAGTGCTAAGCCTCCAGGTCTCCTTCAGAAATCAAGATAACACTCTCCCTGGGCTCCGGCTGGCTCCAAGGGTTAAAAATATAAATCATGCCCAGTTCGCGGACGACACGATTCTTCTAGGAGGATAAAGTGTCTTCATGGCCAATCACTTCAAAAAAGAGCTGAACCTCTATAACCAGATCTCAGGAAGCAGAATCAATCCTCAAAAAAGCAAGGTCTATAGCTGGCACTGTTTGGGGAAAGAACTAGGAGATATAGCCAGAATGATGGGCATGGAAGTAGTCTACGATTGGGACTCCTTCTCCTACCTTGGAGCTCCAATCTTCAAGAAAGGAGTGAAGGCTATCCACTGGACACCCATTATTGATAAAATGAAGAAGAGAATCCAAAACTGGGGCGCCAACTGGTTAAACCCAGCAGGCAAAACAATTCTGCTAAAATCAGTGCTCATGAGCATGCCAGTTTACCAAACCTCCATCCTGCTGGCGCCAACCTCCATTCTGAAAAAAATGGAATCGCTGATTAAAAAATTTCTGTGGGAAGGCGGCAAAGGGAACACGCACCGTCTCCACCTGGTGAGCTGGAACAAAATCCAAAAACCTTATAAGGAAGGTGGCCTTCAGGTTAGGGACCTGGCAAATAAAAACCTGGCCATGGGGGCAAAAATTCTGTGGAGACTAATCGCCGGAAAAGAAAGCTGGTGCAGTAAAGTCCTAAGAAAGAAATACTTCAGCGGTGAAAGGCTGTGATGCCTGGATAGGCCAATCCTTCGCAAGTCAGGCTCTTCAATCTACAAGCTATGCCTTAAAGCTCTGCCCTCTTTCAAGCCTAATCTCTATTGGATTCCAGGAAACGGAAAGAAAATAAATCTGTGGGAGGACGCCATCATGGGAGATCAGCCTCTAAATCACAACCCAGGTATAAAAAACATCATGGAATGGGCCCAAAACAACAACGTAAACACCCTGTGGGATATCTCCAGCTGGGAAGAAGACAATGTAAACACTTGGAAGGCCTGGCAGATAGACAATCTCCCCAATTGGTTAAGTGAAGAAAAGGACAGCCTAATCCATCTACTCAAAGGAAAAGCGCCAGCTGCAAAGAACATGCCGGACAAAAGAGGGTGGGGCCAGCGATCTGGTAAATATTCAGCCAGCGAAGGCTACAAAGCCCTCCTTTCCTTGCCCCACATCGCTCCTAACCCAGCCAGATGGAATTTTATTTGGAACTTCCCGCTCATGCCAAAATTAGACTTCTTTTGCTGGACTGCTGCTCACCAAAGTATCCTGACGGGGGATAACTTAAAAATCAGAGGGATGGAAGGTCCATCCAGATGCCCCCTGTGCTGCTCAGAAGAAGAAACGATGGACCATCTCCTGCTAAACTGCCCTTTCTCCAAAGAAGTTTGGTCAGAGGTCCTCCTCCTGAACTTAGATGACCTTGATGTCCCTCACAATATCCCCGACCTGTTTGCCTCTTGGACCTCCAGTTCCCCCTTTGACCTTCAGAAAAAAGACCTCCTCAAATCAGTTTGGAATTGGGCCCCCAAAGCGATCTGCTGGAAGATCTGGCTGGAGCGCAATAATCGCATCTTCAGGAATGAAAAAAAGCCCAGCATCAATATTGCAATCAAATGCAAAGCCCTCCTGGGGGAGATAGCCACGTCCAAGAGAAACCTTCAGAAATCCAAAGACTTGGAGCCTCAAGAAAGAAGATGGCAGGCTCAATTCAAGTTCCCGGAGCCCACACCCATCATCTCCATTGCAAAAAAGGATTCCTGGGAAATCCGGCTTGCAGAAAACGACTTTCTAATGTGGAGATCCTCTCTAAAAGATAATGCCCTGTTCTTTGATGGAGCCTCCAAAGGCAACCCAGGCCGCGCGGGAGGAGGCGGGATCCTTCTCTCAAGTGAGAATTCCGGCCTAGTCAACTATGCCTGGGGGCTAGGCATAATGTCAAACAACATGGCCGAGGCGCTTGCCCTCTGGCAAGGCCTCAAGATTGCCCATGAGCAGAAAATTCATTTGCTGGTGGTGTTCGGGGACTCCAAGCTTACCATTCAATTCGTGGTTTCAAAAACTCTGCCAGCCAACGTCTTCTTAGCAGCCATTATAAAAAAAATCCATCTGGCCATCTCTAATTTCAATACAATCAGCTTCTACCATATTCTTCGTGGCCTAAATGGTAAGGCCGATTTGGAGGCCAATAGGGCATCCTCGCTGGATCAAAGTGTGCTGGAGGTTAATGACAAAATTTCAATATGCAATATCCCCTAAATCGCAGTGGTCAGAGCCCATTGATGCTGTCAATCTTTAGTACAAGGAAAAGACGCTGGTTCAAATCGCGTTGGAGGATCGTGACAGAGATTCTTTTGGCTTTATCCCCCAAATCGCAGAGGTCAGATCTCCTTTTTTGCACTCAGTTGATCAGAACTCCATACTGATGCTGATCCACAAAGATTCAGTCAAGCGTCACCATCATGTGCGCTGGAGAAGAGCCCCTCTCTCAATCATTTCGAGACCGTGACCTCCAGATTTATATTGAGTCTCCCCAATTGCCAGACGCACTGCCTGTTGTTCATCTCCCAGCTCCAAGTTCTCTGAAGCCTGAAGCTCGTCTCATCTCAGAATCGTGAGACCTCCAGTCCTCCTGCGCGCCACCATGGACTCTGTTGGCTCCTCCTCAAACGTGCAATCGGTGGAAGATCGCCTGGCTGATATTCAGCAGTCTTTGGACGCCTTAAAGCTAAAGTCTGAGAACCAAGAAGTCAAAGGCCACAATCAGTGGAAAGCCTTCGCCAACGAACTGAGCACACTAAAGAAGGACCTCAAAGACTCAAAGGGAGAGCTGAACTACTACAAAGATGTGGTCTTCACTGAGTTCAAAGATGCAGCCAACACCACTGGAAACTTCGGCAATCGAATCTCAGCGTTAGAATCAGCTGTAAAAAAGATCCTGGAGAAGTTCAATTAGTGTCATCTCTATTTCTCTTGTGTTTTGTCAGTTCCATCCTTTCTGCTTGTATCCAGTTTCTGCAGTCTTTTCCTTCAGCTTACTTCTCTGTCTCCTCTGCACTTGCTGGGCGACCTGGGCTCTCCTTAATCCCTGCGCTCTTGATTATCTGTACGCAGCACCCGGTGGCTTATTCACCGGCTCTTAATTAACCTTCCCCCTTGTTATAGTCTAAAAAAAACATATGGGTTACACCATTCTACTACAAATGATCCATGCATTATTGCATCACCATCAATATTTGCATCAAACTACTCAGTTGACTATGAAGAACTTGTAAATTTTGTTCAAAGGCACACCAGATGTCCAGAATCAACTTGCCTTAAAAAAAAAGGAACATCTTTTTAATGTCTCTATGATTTTTCGTATGACCTATAAGCTACTTCTTAGTTATTCATTGATCCAAATGGACGTAAACAATACAATCCTGCAAGAAATGATTCCCTTCTAAATATTCACAACCCTACCATACTTTCAATATGGAGGGCTAATGTTGATTTCCAACCTGTTCTTTCTAGACATGTTGTCCTCAAATACATTTCAAAGTATGCATCAAAAGTAGAGCCAATATCAGAAATCTACCATGCAATTCTCTCTCACCTTGCACATGCAGCACCAAGTGATGACCCCATTCTTAAGATAATCAAACAAATACTTGCACAAACAGTTGCAGAATGAGACATTAGTGCACAAGAGACATGTCACATGCTCCAAAAACTTCCTCTTATACTTTGTAGTCGTCACTTCTTTTCCCTAGATGTCAATCAAGGTGTCTTCCACCATGTTTCTAATTACACTAATAACACCCCTCCAACCTCCCCCCCCCCACTTCATATTTGCATACATGCAAAGACCCCTTGCTCTTGAACATATAACCCTACTTGAAGCTGCTTGTTCTTGGTCTTTCTCTCCTAATAGGAAAAAAATCCATGGAAACAAAACTTGCATCACAATATTGTTAGATTCTATCCACAATTCATTTCCATTCCTCCCTTTGATTCTTCATCTTTTGAACTATTTTGTTGGAGCGAACTTATTATATACAAACCTTTTTCATTCCATCCCTCATGATATTGGAACAACAACTTCTAAAATTATTTCTCATTAGCATCACATTAAAGGCACATAAGTTGTGTGGCATGTTGAGCATGCATAAGAAGAACCCTCTACACCTCTATCTGATGATTTAAACTCTGATTCTATTACCGTTCCGTTGTCCCATACCATGGATGAATGGGAACTTCTCTCTCAAATGTGATAAGGAAACAACATTCAAATCAATGACCTTGAAATGCTTGGACATCGTGATTTTGACAAAAATCACAATTGGACACGTAAAAATATAACCACCCGCTTGCATGAGACAACAAGATCATTCATTGACCTCAATCGCTTGTCCACCCAACTACATGAAGACACCCTATCGTTTTCCAATTCGACTGATTCCTTGTCTCCCACACAATGCATAGCCTTTGATCTTCTCATTTCCCATTTTAGAAACACTACACCAGCTCAACCACTCAAAATGGTGATTCAAGGTACTATAGGCACCAAGAAATATTACCTCATATCTTGCTTGAAATATGCACTGGAAACTGCATCTGAACAAAGTGCCTCCCCACTTCTTCTCCTTGCTCCAAATGGTGTTGCTGCTTTTAACATACATGAATCTACAATACATTCTACTATTCGAATACCCATTAGTGAAATGCATCCCCTTGAAGGCCAATCCATTTCAAAACTTCAAGAAGAACTTCGCCATGTTCGCTATATTCTCATATATGAAATGAGATTTATTGGACCAAAAATATCAACTCAAATTGATGCATGCTTACGTCAAGATTTCCCATCGAATTGTACAATCCCATTTGGTGGTTGTTCCATAATCCTTGTTGGTGACTTCGGACAATTGCCTCCTATAAAGGACATCCCCATGTATGCAGGATCATCTGTTGGAATGGAACTCTGGCATACATTTGATACTTTTATCATGCTAGAAACGATTTTTCAACAACAAGGAAATAACCCTTCTCAAACTTCCTTTCACCAACTCTTGATAAACCTTCGAAATACAACACCAACTATTGAAGAGTGGGCACTCCTAATGACAAGAAAAACCTCATTCCTTTCAGATATGGAAAAATGTTCTTTTTAACAATCTATCCACTTGTATCCCACCAATAGCTCTGTTGCATTGCACAACAAACACATGCTGAAACAACTTAATATGCCAAGTGCACATTGCTTTGCAGAACAAAGGAACAAACATGCCCACATATACATTGATGATGAGAAGTTTCCATTAAAGGTCCTTCTTGTTATTGGTCAACAAGTCATGTTAACTGCTAATTTATGGGCTCAAGCAGGACTTATTAACGGCTCACTTGGAAAAGTCATTGACATTGTCTACAACTCCAATGAACAACCTATATTACCATATTTTGTTGTTTTTGAATTCCTATATTACAAAGGACCCTTATGGGATGCTTCGAATCCTACTCATGTTCCAATATCTCCTATAACAAGGGGATCCCATAGGAAACTACTACTTCGTATGGCATGGGGTTTAACAATTCATAAATCCCGAGGTATGATCCTACAAAATGTTACAATAGATATTGGAAACACTGATAGACAAGGTCTTACATTTACTGCAATATCAAGAGTTACATCTCCTTTAGGCCTTCACATTTCTCCACCTTTCTATTTTTCCAAATACTCTCGAATGCAAGACAATCCATTTGTCCAACGTAGGAAACAAGAGGAAAGCTTACATGCTTCAAAGTATTTAAAACCAAATTGTGGTCGAAGCTTCTCATTGTTTGCTCTATATATGTACTGTTTTTATTTGGTCACTTGTTGATGTAAGAGATTTGCTTTTGTTTCAAGAAACATCCAATAAATTTTGAAATAATTACGTTCTAGACTAAACTATCTTAGGAAACTGAGACACTCACTGTGAAATTTTTTACGTAGGACAGTTATTATATATAAGAAAATAATTACTCAACATATAAAATATTTAGATCAACTCTTATTTACTTAAATGAAATTTAAATAAAAATCAACAATAAAATTGCAATGCTTTATCCAAACTATTATATGAATACAAAACTATCCTATGAAGTGATACTAATTGGCAAATTAGTATTAGGAATCAATAACCATTCATCAGTTGTAGTAAAAGAGTATGCAAATTAAGTAAATACATTTTTGCAATGTACATTTCATATGTCAAGCTTGTAATGCAAAATTAGTATATAAATCAACACATTTAATACATCAACAACCTATGATTGGTATACCACAAATATAGAGGAATAACTCAAAATTGATGAAACAAATTTAATAAATAACCATAGAACATAACATGAGTAATAGTGTTATTTTATTGAATTGCAAAACATTACAATCTTTCAAAAACTACAAAGCTTTCTTGATATGCCTTTCGTTGTCCTTCTCCAGTACTGGTCAGTGAAAAACCATTGTTTAGGGCTTGCATTATCAACTGCCCACCTAAACAGGTCAATATACGACATGAAACCAAGTTTGGATGATTGAAAAATACATAGGTAAAATGGGTTTCATTTCTTAACATACAAATATGCAGGATAACATCAGTCTCCACAAATTGTACCAATTTAGAGGCCAAAATCTCCACCAAATTTAGAGGCAAACCAATAAAAAATAATGTAGAGAGAGTTTAAAGTAAGGATGGACTTAGCAGGGTAAGAAGTTACGCAGAAAGAATACGAACAGAAAGAATATATCTTGAAACACCAAACGACTTTAACAAAACTGAAGTTTTCTGGTTTCCGATACCCGGAGATCAGAAATTGGAAATATGAACTTCGACATTTCTTTATTTGAAAAGAAAAACTTCTGAGATCTGAAATGTCGGAAATTGGAAATCGACGAATCAAAAATCGGAACATAGGGTGTTCCTTATTGGAAAACATAGGATTTCCGGAATTCAAAATGTCGAAAATTGAAAATAAAAAAGAAGACTTCAACATACCTCCAAAAAAGGGATTCCACTTCCAAAAATGGAAATAGGGTAATCAAAAACTTCATAAAAAGGTTTGAAAATATATAACCAAGGTTCTGAAAGCCGAGAAAAAACAAGGTTTATTGAAAAAAATTAACCAAAACACACAAAAACAACAAGAACTTACAACTTGATAACTACCCTAAGTGATGAAGGGCCAGACAAACTATTCAATGGGGGTCCCTATTTTGATGATTCAAAATGGGGATCTGTCATAGGTATCAACACTGTAGAACATAGAAATCAGAATCTACAAGTTTGTAATAAACATTTATGCATTTCTGACTTTTGCTTTCCTTACTACGGAATGCAGAAATCGGAAAATTCTTTGTCTCATAGGGTTATATTAGAAATAGGTTTAATTTTCATTTTCTACTGGGATTTATGTAAGGTATTTTGTTTTCTCTTTGCCACCAATGTTTATGGTAAATCTAGGTCTCCAATTGAATCTTATATCTTATTTCTGGATTTCGAATTTTGGAAAATTCTTATTAAACAATCTTTTGAAATAAATGAACAATAAATGCATTCAGTCATCTTGATGTCGGATCATCTTGAAACTTCATATTTATTGACATAAATAATTGTTATTGGATCTTTAAATAAATTTCATATACCCAAATCAAGCTATTTATGTAGATTGGATCTTTAAACTTTAAGTTTATGAACAAAAATAATATATTTAGATATATTAGATCTTTAAACTTCATATTTTTTTGTAAGTCTGCATTGGTATTAATCAACTATACAAATACAGAATATGGAGAATTCTAGTCAAGGGAGAGGGGTGGTCTAACAACAAACCCAATTTGTCAAAAGAAGATAATTCTACAGTAGTAGTGTAAAGAGAATAAAAATCATACAACAAATGGAGCCTGTTGCCTAGGTAAAGTTTAAACAAAATTACAGAGATATTTCGAAAGAGCCACAATAACCCATGTGATATATGGGGGGCTATGTACAAAATTACTAAGTAGGAATGTTTATGAAGAGACTTTGAAAACTAAAAACCAGCATAAACTTAGAAGTAAACAAAAGGAAGCGATACATAGAGAAACATAACAGAAACAAGCTCATGGGTTAGCATCGCTGGTAGTGATAGCTGGGTCCTGTGTCTCCTATGTTTCCTCAGTGACAGGAAAGGGCCCAAATAGTTCCTCGTCTAAATATGGTACACTAGGATTCACCAGGAGGGGAGTTGTTTTTCCCACAGAAGCCTCATATTCACGAACTCATTTGGAAAGATTGGTAATGGTGGTAGGAATCAGAATAGGCACCATAGATGTAGGAGGCATGGTAGGAGTCGGGATGAAATTCATTGAACCAAATGGAGTGATAGAGACACTTCTGCTATGCCTATAACCCAAGGAGTCAATAAATATGGATGATATTTTCCAAATGGCCATGACATCTATGTGGGTGATGACCAAATCTAATTCCACAATTTTTTCTTTAGCATGTGAAATTGAACTGCGAGTATGGTTCCATGAGGCCAGCATTTCCTCCATGAGCAATCCCATCATCTTTTTCATGATCCAATAGTGGTTGGGGATGCCACCATCAATATCATGAGAAAGGTTGTCGTTTACCATCATGGTTTCCTAGTCCTCTATAATAGAGAAAACCTGCAGAAAAATCTCATTAGCATAACCATCTACCTTTATCAAGTGTGCCCCTCATTGCGCACTCCCGAGACCACTCCTAGCATGGCCATATGTGCCATGCTGCTTGGACATAGTATGATGGTTTAGATGCAAAACAAAACCCATAAAAGGAAGACAAGATGATTTTTACAACAAAATATGGGAAGAACAAGAGTGCCCCCAGATCAGAGCATAATGGAACAACCCGAACCAGAAGAGAAGGATAGTAAAAAATATATATATACCCAATAAATTTACCAGTAAATAGCACGACAGAATGAGGGAGAAAGCTTCATGACCACGCTAAAACCAACAGGAGGCACAACAACCATTAATGGGGAGAAAATATTCATGTACCACTTCCAGTCCCTGACGAAGCAAAATTGAACTGTAACCAGCAACTGAAATGAACGCTGGGTCAAATCCCAACTTATCTGAGTAGTGATGGTGTCCTACATTGATGCCGATACATGTTGACAAAGCTTTGTCAAGAGGGACTAATTAATTATGTCTCGAAGATAATGGAAGGGGACAAAGAGGATTAGTCATACCAGCCACCATGGCGATCCCGCACATAGGAGAACTGTTATGGACTTGGAACAGGAAGAAGTTACACAGAAAGAATACGAATGGACAAAATAAATCATGATCATTTTCAGAATGTGTATTTAACCGATTAACTGCACGCCGCCTTCTTCGATCCCTGTCGGATCACATGATATAATAACCAGAAATTTTAACCATGGACGCGTTGTACCTAAAATTTCCAATCAGATCATGGGTTATAATAATCATAAATTTTAACCATGTCCATGCTGTACCTAAAATCTTCAATCAGATGTAATTTCCCTTTTTGAAATTTTATTAAATGACCAATTTTTTCACTTTTTCTCCAATTTTGGCCTTAACTAGTTTTGATGTCTAGACCTCCAAATTGGCCTAAATGCTCCCAAATTTTCTCAGAAGGTAAATGAATGATATTATAAATTAAATATGAATTTAAGGTATGTTTTATGAACCCCCAATTACTTCTTCAAACGTTTTTAATGTTTTGTTCAAAGTAGGAGTCTTTACTAGCAAATTGGGGCTCCAATTCCCCCTTGGTAATTGTCGGAAATGGCTTCACAAATGGTCCCAAAGTCACTCGAATTTCAGAACAGAGGTAGGGGATGTGTAAGGGAAATTTCAAAATTCTCATATGCATCATGGTTCAGTTTATACATTCTTTTATGACTCCTTCCAAAAAAGCTACCAAATCACAATTTCGACCCTTAGGGAAAATGCACCAAATCTTCTCCCAATGAAATAAAAATGAGTAAAATGGATTCCAATGCTTAAGTAATGAACATGATAATTTAAATAAACCTTTATGAAATTCCATTAATCATAAATTTATCAGAGATACATCCCTCCATTCAAAATTACAAGCATTACCATAGCATATATCAAAATAGAGTGGAAATGGTCACTGTTTTCTCATTAAAAGTCAGTTTGACATACAAATATTGCGTATTTCGACTTGGAAATTTGTGAGGGTGAAGAAAATAGAATATTTACTGATTAAAATCATAAATATATCAGGAATAGATCTCCCAAAGAGTACATGAGCTCACCCAAGGCGTAATTCCTCCATGAGGATGAATATGCAAAGAAAACTGGAAATGATTGATAGAGAGTGCTGCAATAGAAGAATCCACATGATTTAGTGTAGCTTACACATAAAAATAAGAATCCATTAACTATAATTTAATTATTTGAGTTTCCTATCCAAACACCAACTTGGATGGGAATCTTTCACCCTCAAAATTGGCTAAGACACGAAAACTAGTCATCCACTAGCTCTCACAATTCACAAATGACAATTTATCAAATGATCAATAGCTCTTCTCTTGGTTTTTTCCTGTATTTTATAAACAACCTTAGACTTCTAAGGTTCCCAATCCATCCAAAAACTCAATCCAATTCAAATTAGGGTGTGTGGTCATGATTTTCCATGTGTCCTCCCTTCCCTAGCCTTGCACCTTCCCCAAATTTGAGTTGGAGCCTATTGAGCTTCCCCAACTCACATCAGAGCTCTCTTGGACACTCTATTTCAATATCACATGTCAGATATGTCATATGTCAGCCTTCATATCTTATTTATGTCATAGGTGTCATAGCATCTTCTTCATTGTTGTCATAGAGTTAGGGAATCTAGTCCAAGTGTTTCACTAGCTCCAAAATGACTCTTCCTCTCCCATGTAAGTTACATTTCCTCCAAAATTTGACCTATGATGCATATGTACAAGTGTATTAGCCTTATAAATCATACAAGAACCTTTAAGCTTCCCATGGATTTGCAAAAGGAGGATGCCACGTGGTCCAAATTTCTAGCTTGTGTGGGCCCCATAGTCTCCATGTGTCTCCACGCTCCATTGCCACTTCAATTTTCTCTTGTATTTATTTAATAAGATACATTATTAAATATATCCCATTCTAATGCCAATTAGAGGAAATTTCAATTTAAAATAGGCCTTCCAAAAATATTACAAATTCCATGTCATCATGTATTAGCCAATCAAAGGATTTAAAATTAAAAAAGGGAGCACCTCTTAAACAAAATTTTAATATAAATTTGGGGATAGGTATCATAAAAAAAACTACTTTTTTTGTTCATATTTTTGACATATATCCTTGTGTTTTTACTTAAATTTCGATCGGGAGAGCTCGTTGGATGCGGAATCAAATTCTGCATCCAACGAGTACCCACTCGACATACTTTTGATGGGCCCATCTACCCCAAAAAGAAGAAATACCTGAAAAAACATGATGATGATGTACTCATTGGATGCAGAATTTTGATTCCGCATCCAACGAGATCTCCCGATCGAAATTTGAGTAAAAACACGGGGAGATATGTCGAAAATACGAAGAAAAAAATAGTTTTTTTCTTTTCTTCCTCCAAAATTAATAAATATTATTTTATTGTTTCAACTATTATTTTATTAATTTTCCTTACGAGGCCCATTTTGAGTTGAAATTTCCTCTAATTCTAAACATCATTTATTAGCTCCCTTATTAAAATTCCAAATGTATCCATCCAACCTAGAGAACTAGTAGGATTGAAGGAATTGTCCTGCTATGCAATTATTTGAATGGGGATATTACATCAGATCATGGGATATAATAACCAGGAATTTTAACCATGGCCGTGTTGTACCTAAACTCACCAACGGGACCTGCTGTAGCAATGGAGGCGCCACTATTCATGATGGATGTGAATATCGAATCAACTCTGATCCCAACACTAAACTCAACTGATGACCAACTTGGCAAGCCTTGAGAGTATGACCCGCTACATTAATGCATAATGAGTGCAGAATAGGTGGCAATGTGATGGGATGACAAGTAGAACGTGGTTCTGCCACGATAGCCCTGTCCATTCCATCATTGCCAACTCGACTCTCATCATCTGCATCCGGCGTTAAAATTCATATTTATTAATTGAAATAATTGTTATTATTCAATCTATAAACTTCATATATGATGGTCAAGAAAAATATAAATTCAATACAATTACAAAAAAAAAAGTGTTAGAAAATTTACTTTATAAATTAAAAATTACTATTCTTTAAAATTATTAAATTTTAAATGACTTTTTAGCTCATTTCTCTAAATAAAATAAAGTCATATAATTTCCAATATATATAAACAAATTAAACACACACATATATATATATTATAAATATTTTTAGTTTATAATATTTATAAATTTTAGGTTAGAAATAAACCTCCAAATTGAAACGATTTGCAGGAAGAAGAAAAATAAGCGAAGAGAAAATGCAACTATTGCAATTTTTAAACAATATTTTATTAAAAAATATGAAAATATGCATTACAGAATCTGTTTAAATATTAAATGATATATTTAAAAAATTATCTATAAACTGTGTAATATAATGAAGAAGAAAAAATGATTACAATTAATGATGAAAAAAGTTATTGCAATTTTTTTTATGAATTAAACATATTTATTCATGATTCCCTACTTTCACTTTGCACAGTGTGAAACATAGAAATCAGAAGTTACAAGTTCGTAATAAAACTTTCTGAATTCCCGATTTCTCCTTTCCACATGTTCGTCCTTCAGTGCGGAAGCCGAAAATCGAAAAACTTAACTTTCGACTTTAGCCTTTTCTCTAATTCTGAAATCCCATTTCTGAAGTTACTTTGATAATAAGCAGAAAAATATTGAAAAATAATTGATTCCTAACTAACTATTTAAGGAGACTTAAACACTAAATTGGTACGATTTGCAGGAAGAAGAAAAATAACCGGAGAGAAAATGCAATTATTGCAATTTTTAAAGAAGATTTTAATAAAAAATATGAAAATCTGCAATACAAAATCTGTTTAAATATTAAATTATATATTTAAAAATTGATCTGTAAACAGTGTAATGTAGTGAAGAAGAAAAAATGATTACAAATAAGAATGAAAAAATTATTGCAAAGAAACTTACGAATTAAACATACATATTCATGATTCCCGACTTCCGCTTTTTGCAGTGCGTAACATGAAAATCGGAAGTTACAAGTTCGTAATAAAAATTTATGTATTGATGATTTCGGCTTTCCACATTTTTGCCCTTCATTGTAGAACTCGGGAATCGAAAAAATTAACTTTCGACTTTAGCCTTTTCTGCAATTCTGACTTTCGCTTTCCGACGCCGGACTCCGAAAATTGGAATTTAATTTGAGGATAAAATGAAAAAGATTGAAAAATAACTGACTCCTTGTTACAGAGAGAAATTCCTATGGCTTGGGGTACCACAAGAGACAAATTGACTCCAAAAATCAATCCTTTCCTATATGCAAGAGAAACCAAATATCTAACACTAAAGGATCTTGATTCGTACCTTATTCTGGACGGTTGATTTAGATCCCCGTTGAGATTTCCAACTCCAGCTTAAATTGATAAATTGCTTCCTCAACATTCAATAAACAAGACAAGCATGCTATATATAATTGTGTTAGACCTACTCTAGCATATATAATTAATAACATATAAGCATTTGAAATCATCCATGGATCAAATATTCATTCAAATACACATTATTGGATAGAAAAATATATTTCCATTAATATAAAACAGAGATTACAATAGAGACAACCTTTGTTGGCACGTCTGCGAATCGGAGAAACTGAGTTCCTCACTTGGGCTTCCACCACTTCAATCCTCCATCTCTCGATAGCAAGCTCACAAGCAAAAGGCAAGCTTGGGAAGAACAAAAAAGTGGTCCAAGGGACAAAGGGATGCAGACTCAAGTATAAGCTTCGGCAACGATGGACTATAGTTTTCTTACTCTTCAATTCCTCATGCCTTCAATGTATCCAAAGGGATCCTTATATAACTCTTCAATGGGGTAATGAAAGGTCGAATCCGAGCGATCTCAAGGCATATGGAAGGCTAGGAGACAATTGAGTTTGATCCACATCAAGGAAAAATCCAAAAGAATTTGGGGCCTTTTGCACACATCCCGATGTACATGGGTTTAATGGTCAAATCCACGTATATACGCGAGAAAGGGATTAAAAGTCGCGTATGGCAATTTTTGCATGTTTTTAGGGATGATCTTGGAAACATCAAAGGTACAAAAATGGTCCATGGGGTCTAAGGAGTCTGCAAAGGGACAGGGAAGGCCATAAAAGTGTGATTCACCATGTGTGGTAAAATCAACTGTAACAGATGCCCCCTAATGTGTGAGGTTAGAGCGGTCATACGATGGCCGAAATACATTATAAGTCCATCCCAGAAGTGGAGTGATGAAGAACCCAGTGGAAGAACCAGCCATCCAATCAATACAATACGATGATAAAGCTCTACATATAACTGCAAGTAGATACAGCAGTCATGGATACATAAGAGTACAATGGCCATGAATAGGAATGATACAATATGACATGTGTGGTCATCGCCACGTACAATATAAATAGCTCAGGATCTCCATAATGAAGATGTACAAAGGATCATGATCTCCATGAAGACTGAAGATATATAATGGATCAAGATCTCCATAATGGCTGGAAATGTCTGACATATACTTGAATCAAGTCATGAGAGCTGAAATCTCATGAACACTAGCATTATCAAGGAGGTAGCATATAAGAGATGCCACCAATATGGAAGGTCTTCTACACAAACCGCTACGAGTACATGTCCTACTATGTGAATAGAGGTGTCGAGGTCGAACATAGTACTCCATCGTCTGATTATCGGTCATTGATGTATACCGTTAACAGACGTGAGATCACCCACCAATAATGAAAATGGGAATCAAGGTACTAGAGTGCAAACTAACAAGTGTGAATAAATGTGTTGAGGCTGAACACTTGAGAGAATCCATCGATCAAGGGACATTGATTCAGCGGCAAAAGGAGTTGGTGGGTGGTAGTGGCAGATGACTGGTAGGTATTCATGAAATGAAATGAAGGGCATGTGATCTGTGAGAGAGATATTCATCCTATTCATATTCATATCTTCTTGGTGTCAGGGATTTATGTTGTTTGTTTCAGTCACCTCACTGACTGAATGTTGGCGGAAATCGACTCTTTAAGGAATCACTGTTGTTATTTTATTGGAATTTGGAGAATAAAAAACTGGGCACTTAAAACAAACTTCTGAATCACATGCTTAAATATTTTGGTTCAAATATGGTATTGTTTTTCTAATAAATTTGATTTTTTAACCATTTAAATTTGTTTTTTAATTATTTGGAATTTTAATGATTTTTGAAAAAACCATCAAAGAATTCTTAAAGAAACACTATAAAAAATAGTTGAAATTATTATATATGTAAAAAAAATACAATTATGGTGTATA
>LPNX010236483.1:32783-48826 GCA_001517045.1 Pseudotsuga menziesii
AAATTTGATGGGTAGAAGATCCACAACTATTAAACATTAAATACAATAAAGATTTACAATATATATATGGTCACCAAATATGTTTGGTAGTCACCAAGTATAAATATAGATATTTTAGTTTCTATTTAATGTAATTTTCTCTAAACAATAATAAGTTTGTTATTTATTACAGTATTTTTCTCTAAACAATAATACTAACAAGGTCTCTAAAATTGTACCTCCCAAAACAATTCTTGGTAGTGTGAGTGAATATATGAAACATACTAGAAATGCTTTGAGAGGAGAATTGGTTAAAAATAAAAATATAGTGAAGCCACAATTTATAGGAGACATGGAGTTGAAGAAGTCATTGGATCAAGTGGTTATTAAGAAAAAGTTAAACTTTGGTTGGAAATGACAAATATGCCGACACCATTACCTATTTGATTTTTTTCTAAGTATTTTATTGTTATTTTAAATTATAGTTGCAAATATTCAATGTTAAAATGTACCATTTGCTTCATGCTATGGCATATTTTCTCTCACGGATGAAAAGGTTAAAAGATGGATTTGAACCTATTGCTCCTCATAATGAGGTAATTTTAAATTAAAAATACTTCCTTTTAAGTAAAGTTTCTTAGAAGCAGTGGTACTTACATGAAAAAATAATCCCAATTAAAGTTTGATCAATACAATTTCTAAGTGTATTATCTTACCATTTATGCATGTTAGGCAATTGTTTTCAATAATGAAGTGGAGGAAAACGAAATTTAAACTATCCTTCAAACTTATCATATTATTGTATATGAAATCCACATTCTTTTAAAGGTTAGTTATATCTTTTATGGTTTAATACAACTTAGTTTAAACTATTATTTATGGGTTTTATTGTTTTTTTGTAATTTTTAATTCAAATGTGAATATTATGATAGCCTAAAAATTACATAAATTAAATGCATAGAATTGCATTCACTTATTCTTATTTTTTTTACCCTTTTTTTTATGATTTTTAAGGGTGATAACAATTTGCAGAATTTTTTTGAGGAAAGCTAGTTTTTCATCTCACTATGAGATAAATCATTGAAAATGAATTATTATTTTGAATGCAAAGAAAATTAGTCAAATTTTCAACCATAAACATTGGTTATTTTTTATGATATTAATATTTTTATTATGTGATGAATAAGATAAATAAATTTAGCCAATAAATAATATAAAATATTGTTTTGAGAATTATTTTTTCAATATTATAATTTGAAAATAAGTTAAAACAACATTATGATTTTTCTTCCACATAAATATAATATATTATTAAAATTTGACCATAGATTAAAGTTAAATATATTAAAATTACCAGCTTCATGTAAAAACTGTAGTAGTAATATAATTACATAATGTTTATGTTTACTAAAAATTAATATATATATATATATGTTTTAATAATTATATTTGAATTTTGTTATTAAAGTAAAATAAAGAAATTTTTAATTAACAACTTTGTTTATATATATATATATATATATCTCAAGTGGAATTCACATTGAATATTAAATGGCATTCATAATAAACCCTTATAAAGGTACTACTTCAAGCTAAATTTGGTATTGTGTTTATTTTACTATTTATTTTATAGTGGTTTAGAGAGAGAGAGAGAGAGTAAACCACCATAGTGACATGCACTTCCTGTTATTTTTTTTTTGGCAGCATTTGTCATTTTGTGGTGAATTACACTACATATGTAGTGTAATTCACCACAAAATGACAAATGCTGGACAAAAGAATAGCAAAAGATGGTGCTAAATATGACATGGAGCAATTGCTATATTTTTTTGCACCATTTGTTATTTTGGGGTGAATTACACCACACACACACACACACACACACATAAGGAAATTTGGTGGTTTGCACCAAAAGATTTCAATCCATGTAGGATTAGATTTGGTGGTTTGCACCACAAAACTTCAATCCACCTAGGATTAGCTTTGGTGTTTTGCACCACAAAAATTCAATCCACCTAGGATTGGTTTTGGTGGTTTACACCGTACACCATGGAATGCCACATAGTCATTTAACACCAAAAGTAACATTTTTTATAAACTTCACTTTTACATCATAAATCTTAGCACTACATTAATATCCACACATTATCTCCATTTTTGCACCACTATTTACAAATAATTATACTAATTTGAAGGTAAAATGGTCTTTTTCTTGTAATTCCCATATCATTAATTTCGATTCCTATTCAGATGACTTATGCACTAAGTTGTTTTCCAGGAGAAAAATAGCATTTCCTTGTTATTCAATTCTGAATCAAAAGAAACTTTGTGCTTCAGCAAGAGCACAATGACAGGCCATAGCTAGGAGCAGGTGTTCAGTCACTGTTGGAGGAGCAAGTCGATAAGTCAACTTGGACGATAGCCCACTTAGTCGATCAGCTGACTTAGTCGATCAACCGACTAAGTCGATCAACCAACTAAGTCGGTTGGCCAACTAAACTAGAGATTAGGTTGGCCACCTAAGGTCGTGTTAGTTCACCGAACCGATAGGTAGTTATTTTCTAACCGTTTTGTAATCATATATATTAGGCTGTTGAGCCAGATGAGAACTCAGTTCAGTTCTCTGTATTGTATGGACCCATTCATGTTAATATAATCTGTTAATTCACTTACTTGTTCTTATCTCTTGTCTCTGTTATGTATGTATGTTTTGGTATGTATTATTGGTAACCTTATGTGATCTGTGAGATTACAACATTGGTTCCATTGCCGATAGTACATGTCTGAGATGTATGCAAACAGATGATATCAGAACAGGAGATTAAGGACTGGTGGGAATGTAAAGTTACAAATTATTTGCAAAATTACACACGAAGAAATATATTAACGACCGCACAAGAAAAAGCAAGATTCTTTACAAAAACACATGAGAAGTTTGTAGAATCAGTGCCCTAACTTCTGAAGAAACTCCTGGATGAAAAATTTGGAAGGGAATAAAGAGCAAAATTTGCTAGAAAAACTGATCCGAGGGGGAAGAACAAACTTGTCGGAGTGGTTCGAAAAAATAGCTGACAACTTCTGCGAGGAGCAAGTAGTAGAAGACACAACTTCGGTGGAAAACGTTAAGGAGAAATTTTACACAAACCTCACCGAGAAATTTCTATGTTCCTTACCGAACTTGCTGTTTAAATTCCTGATTGAGAAGGGAGTGGGTCATATTGTCGAACCTCATCCATCACTTCATGGACCGCCATTAAACCCTAACTGGGAAGAAAAACAAAAGAGGTGGGAAAAATTCATTGTATAAAGGGAGTGGGAATACTTCCTAAGCAAGTAGACCGAACTATTTGGGCTTTCTAAAAGCATCGGGTAGGCTATTGGGGGGTAGCTGGTCATATGTTGGGATAAAGTGGACTGGATTCTAGTCTCCTAGAAGTAGATACCATTCACCAGTAATGACAAGTCGACAAAAAGGGAAATCAAGAAGATAGTATCACACAATAGTATGTCGGAAGTTCAGAAAATAGAGAGGGAAGAGAGACAACAAAGGAGGGAAGAAAGAAGAGAAAGAGCCTTAGTGATGCACCGAGGAATGTGTCCTAGGGCGACCAAAAAGGAAAGAAATCTGCCAGAGTCCGGTCATGACTGACAAGAAGAAGGCGTGGAAGAAGAGACATCCCCTATGGAGGAAGAGTTGTGGATAGAGCAGCCAGAAGCCCTCCAATTAAGAGCTCCCCATGAAGGAACAACTCTTTCTCTGTTGAATCCACGTACTCGGATTCAAACTATTTTCAAATAGGACCTCCGACCAGGAGTTGGTGACTTTGGTATATGGAGTCAACTAGATGATGAGACATACACTGGAATACACCTCATTATCCATCGACCAAAAGAAGTAAACTGGGTTACCTTTCAAGCGGTACCCTCCAACCGAAGTATCCACTTACTTTTACCGACACATGAAGGAGCACCCCCCCTGCCAAATACAGCTTTGGAGGACACAGAACATTCAGAACTGCGGACAGGTAACTGCAGTTGGACATCGACAAAATAAGTCGAAATCAACCGATTTCTGGTTGAAGACAAAACGACAAAAATAACCAACGGAGATGAAAGTTTCATCGACGATAGCTCTGCATAGAGGAATAAGCAAATAACTCGACCACCCCCACCCCCACCTCCACCACTTCCACCTCCTGAAATCAGCGACAGTGATACCGACATGGGTCACGCGTCAACACACATTCCTCTATATGAGGGGGATGAGGACCCCATATGACACTGGTTCGTCTGTCAGTCGACTTGGGAGGCTAACCAAGTTACGGATGAGGATAGGAAGATGGAACAGTTTGCCGGTGCCTCGAGGAAAAGGGAATTAACTTGGTATATGACCTTTTCTGAAATACAACCTTGAGCAACCAAAGCCGATATCAAAGCACAATTTCTATCATTTTTCAAAACTCTAGATGAAAAACATTTGGCAGGAAAAAAACTAAAAAAAACATCACAGAAGGAAGGAGAAACTGTTCGCGATTATGATAAGCAATGGAAAGACCTTGTTAGCCAACTGGAATATGTTATAGATGAACAATTATTAATCCAGTGGTTTCTTACAGGTTTATCTCAAAAAATCCACCGACAAATAAGTCTGGAAATATTCAAGTCTTACGAAGATGCGCTTACAAAATCTCTCGAAGTGGAAATGGATGAGGACATACCAGCATACTCTACTGATCACAGACTATAAGAATATATTGAGAGTGTACAGAAGTCTTTAACCGACAGAATTATCATGTAGTCTACCAAACCACTGCAGTTGCACAAAATACTGAACAAAACAACTTACCAAATGATCAGAATAGTCAAAGATATGAAGGCCGAAGATACGAGCGTCGGTATGACAATCGACATGGAGGTTATGTAGGATGAGGTCGATTCTTTGGAAATCGAGACAACCGACCACGTCGACCCATCCAATGCTTTACATGTTATAAGGAGGGACATTGGTATGCAAACTGTCCATATAAAGACACAACTGACCTCAAATTTTGTACACATTGTGGAGTAGGGGATCACTCACTAGAGGATTGCCCTACCATTTTGGAAAAAATAAATACAAAGAAAAATGTTAATGTCTTGTTGTGTGTGCAAAAAAATGATGTAATAAACACTAAAAAATTAAATATTGTAACCCGACAAGGGACAACGTGATAACCCAAGAATCAGCAAAATAAAAGAGAAAAATGTCTATCCTGGTCCACTTAAAGAAAAACAAACATACAAAGAAGCGACAAATGTATTCAAATAATTTGCACGACAGGAACAAACTAACAACAATCGACATAACACAATAAAAGAATTAATATAGCTCGTACAAAAAGACAACTTAGTATCTCAGTTCATCGATTTTCTATATGAAATAAACCACAACAATATCAAAAAACAAACAAACAATATCTACAACTTAAATCAAAAAGACAAAAGTGATGCTGACCCACTTGTCGACATGGAAATTGAAGGATACCATGTTTGATAAGTAGTTCTTGACTTTGGATCACAAGTAAACATCATGACTCGTGACACTTGGGAACAAATGGGCAGACCTCGACTATATGATTCGGGTATATACCTGAAACTAGCTGACCAAGGACTATTGAACCTATTGGAGTCTGGAAAAATGTTGACACAACTATAAAAGAAATCTCGACCAAAGTCGACTTCAAAATCATTGACCCTAAGGAAGGATCCAGTTCCTTCCCAGTGTTAGTAGGTCGAGCTTGGGGTAGAAAGATGAAAGAGTAGATATCACTGGACAAAGAGAGAATCAAATTAAAAGGAAATGGACAAAAGGTCATTGTACCTATTCATCCATCACAAGAAGAACCTTGGACTGAACCTATCGATGAAGAATTCGACATCTGACAACTCTACCAGATTCAAAACAATGCAGATTATACAGAATCTAATATCTACAGAGAACTTCATTTAGGAAACCAAGACTCAATTGGTTATAATTCAGACGCTGAATTATATGATTGGGAGATAGAGAACTATGAAACACAAGCAAGAGGGTGTTGGACTATTCAAAAAGTGCAGAAAAATCCCACCAAACAGTGCTTCATAGTGTCAATTGTCCCAAAAATCTTTGAGAAGAAAATTAGGGAATACCCTACTTTAAAACCTACCAATGTAAATACTACACAAATACCAAGATACAAGGAAAGAGAATCACCAGTCATGCATGTAGAATAAGTTTCCAAAAATATTGGTGACCATGGCCGACTTCAAAGCCTAGTAGAAACGTTTATAGGTCAAGCTGCTTGATGGTGGGTTACCCATCAGACAAGATTGCAGACCTGTACATCAACTTTGAATTACTTTGTGGAAAGGTTTAGAGGAAAGAAGTTAACCAAATAGGCTCAGACACCTATATTCACCCAAGGACAGAATCCAAAATATCATATTAAGACATGTGAAAAAGAATGGAGAAAACTTGGATACAAGGATGAACGAGCATGGCCACACTTGTTCCCATCAACCCTTTCCGAATTACCAAACAAATGGTATAAAATGGAAGAAGATAGAGGTGAAACATTCTTATTGCATGAACTCAGATAAATTTTCATTAAAGATTTCAACTTTATACCACAAAATGAAAACTTGGTCAAAACAACAAAACATATTAAATAATTTATACAGTTGACAGAAAACAAACCCTTAAACGATAACCGACAGACAAAGAAATGCAACAATATACAAACCAGGCCAAAACCACAATCGACAAGACTACAGTTAGAAAATGAAAATACAAAAGGAAAAAGCTTTAGATGGAAATCAAACCATGTCAAAACGACCAAACCTATTTTTACAATCCTTAAAGTGGAAACAATCGACAAACAGGATACTGACAGAATGGTTGCAGCTGACTTCCCTGCCACATTCTCATAGTTTAAGGAAGGAAGTCGACCAATCAATGAAGCCAAAGCACCAGAAAGGCTAGATGCTAAATTCAAAACTAGATAATTTGACATCTCAAATGATGATCGACCAAAAATGGCAAAGATTGGTGACTACTGGAGTTAAGAGTAGACCACAGAGATAGTGAACTTATTGAAAGAGTTCCAAGATGTATTTTCTAGAGATTATAAATACCTCAAAGGATTAGTCCATGAAATGGGAGAAATGAAGATTGACACTAAACCTGATGTTTGACCTGTGAAGAAAAGGCCATATAAGATAGCTCACAATTACAAAGAGATAGTCAAAAAGGAAATTGATAACATGCTTGCAGCATGCCACATCTATCCTATTGACCAATCAGAATGGTCAAGTACAATGTTTGTACAACCTAAGAAACATGATCTGACCAAACTAAGAATTTGTGTCGACTTCAGAGAACTAAATAAAGTGACACTAACAAACCCATTTCCAACTCCTTATGCAGATCAAATCTTAAATGAGGTTGCAGGACATGAATGCTACTCATTTACAGATGGATTCTCATGTTATAACCAAGTGCCAATAGCTAAAGAGGATAAAAAAAAACAACATTTGTATGTGAATTTGGCTCATTTTCTTACAAGGTTATGCCTTTTGGATTAAAAAATGCACCTGTAGTATTTTCTAGAATTGTTGTCAAAACATTTCAAGAATATATTTACAAGACCATGGCCATATACTTTGATGATTGGACAATATAATCCATGTTAAAGGATCATTGCAAGTGGCTAAGACTTATGTTGGAAAGATGTCAACAAATCTAATTAGCCTTAAATATCAAGAAGTGTATATTTGTCACCCCTATAGGGATATTATTAGGGCACATTGTCTGTAAGGAAGGTATTAAGGTTGACTTTGCAAAAATCAAAATGATCCTTGACCTAAAACCACCAGTAAACCCAAAATAAGTCAGGGTGTTACTTGGCCACGTAGGCTATTATAGAAAATTCATAAGATATTATTCAGATATGACCTATCCACTTGAATAACTATTAAGGGAAGATAAAGAGTTCAAATGGACAGAGGAGTGCCGCATATCATTCGAAAAATTAAAAAGAAAACTAGTCGAAGCACCAATCCTGAGGTTTCCAAACTGGTCGATCAAATTCCATGTTCATATTGATGCATCAGGCCTAGAAATAAGAGAAATATTAACTCAACCAGGAGCTGATGGAATGGATTATCCTATAGTTTACAGTAGTAGAAAATTAAACAAAGCTGAGAGAAACTATTCGACAATAGAAAGAGAAGCATTAGGAATGGTATTCGCATTACAAAAATATCGACATTATCTTCTAGCTAACCCATTTATATTCTATACAGATCATCAGGCACTTAAATATCTCATCAATAAACCACTACATCATGGAAGGATTTTTCAATGGCAACTATTATTCCAAGAATTCAAATTTGAAGTTGTTGTCAGACCAGGCAAGTTAAATGTCGGTCCCAACCATTTATCCCGAATTGACATAGGAGAGGAACCGACAGGAGTCGAAGATGACTTACTTGATGCACATCTATTTCAGATAGAAGCAGTCCCCACAGAATTAGAAGAAATAGCCTAGTTCTTAGAAGATGGACAAGCACCAGAAGGAATAAGTATAAAGAAGAAGCAGATCTTATCTATGAAGGATGCACCATACAGTCTTATAAATGGATTCTTATATAAAATGGGATTAGATGACATCCTTAGAAGGTGTGTACTAGAACATGAACGATACAACATTATGCATGAAGCACATTATGGGCCTGTAGGAGGACATTTCCAAGAAGACACAACTGCAAAGAAAATCCAACAGTGAGGGTTATGGTGGCTGACACTTCACAGAGATTGCAAAAATTTTGTTAGTCAATGTGACAGATGTAAATGACTAGGTCGACCTCTCCGTACCACAGAAATGCCTTTGATATCAGTAAACCCAAGTTTGACATTCGAAATTTGGTCCATCGACTTCATAGGACCATTTCCTATACCAACAAAAAGTACAGGTGCAAGGTATATCATAACTGCAGTCAAATATGTAACTAAATGGGCCGAGAACGAACCAGTCGACACATGTTCTAGTGAGATAGCAGCTAAGTTTATCTATGAGAACATAATCACTATATTTGGATGTCCACTAACCCTAATTAGTGACTAGGGAACACACTTCATCAATAGAACTATCAAAACCCTAACCGAGCAGTTCCAAATCGACCACCGACGGAGTACAACATACCAGTCTCAGTCGAATGTAGCAATTGAAGCATTTAATAAAACATTCACAAGAGGACTAACTAAAATATGTAATGCTGATAAGGACGACTGGGACGAGAAAATACCTGCAATATTATGGGCATACAAAACAACATATAAATGCTCGACTGACCAAACTCCTTTTCAACTAGTCTATGGACAAGAAGCAGTAGTTCCACTACACTCCCAACAACCGACACCTATTATCGTAGAGATCCTACATGTCGATGTCGAACAAGGAAGAAAGGATCGACTATTGCAGCTAAGAAAACTTCAAGAACACCGACTAATGGCAATACAACATCAAGAAATCCAGAAACAACAACAAAAAGCATGGCATGACAAAAACATCAAGAACAAAAACTTGTTGGTAGGAGACCTTCATTTACTATACAATAGTCAAATAAAAGGTAAACCTAAAAAATCCATACAGAATGGATGGGACCTTATGTTGTCGAAGAGATACATACCAACGGATCAGTCCGACTAAGGACATTGCAAGGCATAGTATTTCAAAAACTTGTTAATGGATCCCGACTAAAACGCTACAGAAACTAGAAATAAACATAGTAAAAAAAAAAAATCCTATAACGACCATAACGGTTACACAAAAAGCTATAAAAATCTAAAAATCCAAAAAGTAAAATAATATCGTACATGTAGAAAACTATGACAGTAAATTACCATTTCGACAACCGACATCATGCCCATTGACATAACGCCATCGACCATTTTGATCACCGACATCGATCGACGACCTCGATAGTCCCATTGCGCATTCATGACCTCGAGTGCAAAAAGTAATTCGCCATAAACGCATAATCAAGTGTTCCCTCTGGAACATCACATCCGCCATTAATACACTTCCCAACAAAAACATCCAAAGCGTCCCCTATAAACACTCGACCACAGAAGCATCATTCATCGCAATTCTTACAGAGAGAGCATCAGAGCATCCAGTCGACTGAAAGTAGAGAATACCTTAGCGAAATAGACCACCAAACCGACAAGATGGCACCAAAATAGACTCTAGCCTCAACCAAAGACAAGGAATTACAGACTGCAGAAACACCTTTAGTCCACAGGCTAAATAATATTAAGAATGCTAAGGTGCACGAAGGATCATGGAAAAAAATCTAGACCGAGATGCAAGAATGGGCTTATGTCAACAAGAAGCCTAATCAAGATGCAGAGAAAATAAAATACAGTACCATATTAAACTATGTCAATGCACCACTCATGCCAAGCTTCAGTGGCACCAAGGAAATAGCAGTAAAATTTATCATAAGTCGGTACCACAATGGCCAGTTCTACTTTGACCAACTGGTCGACATCTCTGGGGAAGTCATCTCCAAACTGACAAGTCTCTCAAACACAGGAGACCCAGTACTAGTCGATATTAAATAAGGACTGGTCGAAGAACTAACTGGGTTGGCTTCGGGAAAAAACTTGAAGGGGTTGATGATTAGTCAAATCACAGCCTGAACACCATAGATTGTGGCCAAAATAATAGCCAGAACACTCACCTTGGAAGGTCGAGGCAGCGACCTCAAATTAGACATGTTAGAAGCTGTCGACACCATTGTGATAAATGGAAATATATATAGATGCGTTGAATATGTCACTGAAATGGTCAAGACCATCTATGAAAGATTCCAAGAGAAGGGAGGAATCATCAGGTTCACCTCCCTCATACTATGGATAGTCATGTACCATATTTGCCCCAAAGGAAACCCAATTTTTCAGGAACTGACAAGGTTCCACATGTGGAGATTCAAACCATTCTCCTAGAAAGGAACCTTGAAGGAACTTGAAGATGGAAAAGTGCTATTGAAGAACTAGATCCAACAGCTAAAGGTCTGCATGACTAGATGGAGGGTGCCTCAAAAGATCCGATGAAGTCTATCGACAAAGTCCCACATCCAGCTAGAGCTCGACCATACTTCGGTGTGGTACATGTAGGGCACCGACTCAAATGCAAAATCCCTCGACTATTATCCATCGATCGACCAGATATTTTAGGAGCTGTCTCGACAAGCTAAAACAAAAATACCAGTACCAGCAATAGCAAAGAAGATCGACTTCTGAATTGAGGAGCCATTAATCGACCAAGAGAAAGAAGAAGACTATGAGCTGAACCTCTACATCAGTACCTTTGTGTCGGAGGAGACACCGGTCGAACACACTGGATGAATTCAAATCATCATCAAACCTCTAACAACACACAGGGCCGAACCACAGATAGAAGAAACACAGGCAAAGCAGCATATAATCACTCCAGCTACAGAAAGTCTCATCCCAACCCAGGAGCCAAGGGGACAGACAAAACTAGAAAACCTAGAGTACGATATCACAAAAGGAATTATAAAAAAATTGTCGAAAGAGATAGCAGCTACAAGAAAGAAGTTAAGGACACAACAACAGAAATGAGGAAAAGGTAAGCACAAGCTTATCATTCCAGAATCATCAGATGAAAAGGATGAACTGGGAGCTACGAGCATCGGTATAATAGAAGATGCCGCAGAAAATAAGGTGCCGGTGGAAACCCAGTTCCAAAGATTTGTCGAGGCATGAGCACTACCAGGATGACCAAAGAAATCCAAGATCACCCACACAATGACGCCTGAGAATGTTGTCGATCTTGTGTCTACGCCTCCACCTCCATCTCTGACAAAAGTAACAGAGGAGCAAGTACCAGAACAACATTCAATAAGCCCACTTGACTTGTGCAAAAATGCTATGTCGGAAGCTGTCAAAGAAAAGTTTGACAAGGACATAGAGTTGTAGGCATTCATTAGGAAACTACCTGAGATATTCACATTGGTACAAAAGCAATCCACAAAATCACCTCTCTTTGAGGTCGATGGATACCAACCAGGTCATGAATTCTAGTCATGAACCTTTGCAACTATCACTTTGAATTTCGAGAGAAATCTCGACAAGGAACCTGAAGTGACCGCACGCCGGACTGCGATTATCACTCCGACTGTACCCCAAACCAACCTGCTAGCCGCTGTACCGACTGGAGGGGAAGAAGAAGAAAATATCACAGACATAAATCAAGATATCAACCAATTCTTCTTTGACTTAGATTCAACCCCTCAGACCGACAACCCACCACTCATCCATAATTCCCCCAACCCAATCACCCCTGACCATTCACCAACTCCATCACCACCACCACCCCCAACTCAGAGAAATCCCCACCACAACCATCAACACCAGCTGCGTCCACTTCTACACCCCTTGCATCTAACCAACCAGAGGTAGCAGTCATCCCACCTCTCCAAATAGAGAAACCATCAACCACTAGCCCACAAACTGAAAATCCTAACTCGAGTTTTGCAGGTACACAGGTGCCGACACAAACAGAGAAGGAAAAGCATAAGAAGAGGAAGGAGAAACAAAAGAAGGAGCATCATGGACATCCATCAAAGGTCCATATCAAATTGAAAGATGCAACCTCACTGACAGATGCAGAGCTAGGACAACTCCTGAAAACCCTAGCATTCGAAGCAAAGACAAGGAGTGAGCAAAGACGTAAGGAACTCGACAACAAGGTCTAAGAACAGGTCGAGTTCCTAAACATATGCAGAAACCTTGCACAATCAGTAATGCCAGGCCCCGTAGAGGTCGACACCGACAAACCGGTCGAAAGAGCATATCAGCTATTTGAAAGCATGGTTTAGGCACTCCAAGCACATATTCAAGAAACAAAGGAGGAGCAAAAATAAGAAACTGCCCACCTCCTAATGGCGTAGCATACAACCTTCTCTGAAGCTTATAAAGTGCTGCAAGATCACATGGAGGAGTCTGTCATCACTGAAGAAATACTACGAGACTGGCCTGCTTACTATGGGAAAGTCTATCAGCAAACTCGACAAACCCGACAAGGGATCCAAGCACTTGAAAACAGGAAAACCACTAATGAAGCACTCAGAACCACAATAGAAGAACAAATAGTGCTTGAAACAGCCAAGCTGCAGAAACTAGAGAGGCAAGCACATCAGTGGGTGCACCAAGTTATCCTCAAATTGGAAAAAGTCGACATCATCTCCCCATAGATGAAATGACTTGTCGAGACTGCAGAGGAGAAGGACCAGTTTATGGGTCTCGACATGGAGAGAATAGCCGAAGTCTCCATTTTAGAGAAGATGTCAATCTTATCAATTCTGACTACACTCACCATCGACATCCATAAAATATTGCAAAGTTGGATATATTTCCAACATCACCTAGCAGTGACAGCCCTAGCAATTGTTGAAGTCTGTGTACAGAAAAGACCGACAATCAGACTTCATAGCCCGTGAATACTAGGCACATCAAAATGACTACTAAGAAACAGACAGGAAGAATTTTTGTACCTCCCTGTTTATTCGGGATGAAGAAACGTTTTGTTCGTGGGGGAGATGTTGGAAGAGGAAGTCGATAAGTCGACTTGAACGATATCAGACTTAGACAATAAACAGACTAAGTCGATCAGCCGACTAATTCGGTCGACCGGCTAAACTAGAGATTAGGTCGGCCACCTAAGGTCGTTTCGGTTCACCGAAACGATAGGTAGTTATTTTGTAACTATTTTGTAATCATATATATTAGGTTGTTGAGCCAGATGAGAACTCGGTTCAGTTCTCTGTATTGTATGGACCCATTCATGTTAATATAATCTGTTAATTCACTTACTTGCTCTTATCTCTTGTCTCTGTTATGTATGTATGTTTTGGTATGTATTATTGGTAACCTTATGTGATCTGTGAGATTACAACAGTCACCATTCCAATACATAATAGGAGGTTCACCTCAAAATCTTCAGTAATGGCTAAAAGCTAGTACTGCACAAGTATACAATATGTAGCCAGTCCTCAACCAAACATAGGCTCAAACCACTTCTCAAAAAACATAGACATAAAAAAGGAGCTATGCCAGAGGAAGGAGAAAAATAAAAGAAAATTATTCCCATTCCCCATCTTGAAACAACTTAGCAACAGGATTGAAGTCCGAGCAGTTGACTGATCTAAGGTGACATTATTGGGATAGGATACAAGTTCCTCCAAATCGTCAAAGATGATATCTAAAAATCAATCCCCAAAGTATAGGGAAGATAACATAGTGAGATGAGCTGAATACTTCCATGCCAATGGCATACTTCTTCAATAAATTCCAAGTAATATAGAATCCCATAAGGTAAAAGAAGTTCGTCCTTAGATAAGAGGTCCGCCTGAACATTGAACTCTCTATAGACATGAGATGTTTTGAGATGGGAAAAGTAAGAATGGAGAGTCAATATCTCATGACACCAGCCTGCAAGCTCCAGAGTCTCTAAGGCATCCTTTCCATTAAACCAATTGATGACTGTAGAAGAGTCTGCTCTGATATGTAAATATGGAAGTCCAATATGTTTGGCGAAGACAAGAAGAACCTAGAGTGCAAGAAGTTCAGATCGAGTGTTGCTACTCTGACCACAGCCAAGTTTCAAATGGAAATAATGTTCTTTGCTCAGAATGATGTGAACACCAACTCCTCCAATTTTCTTTGCAGAGGCTCCATCAAAGAAACCAACAAGGAATTCATAGATCGGTTCCAATCCTTTAAATCTCCTATTAGAACTAATGACAACCTTCACTTCATATCTATGTAGCTGATCTTGAATAGTGTGAATATCCAACTCCATAGAGGGTCTTCAGTTATTGAATATGACTCTATTACAAGTGATCCAAAGCTGCTAGATCATTAATAGAGGGGGATACTTCAATTTTTTCTCCATCCTGGTCCATTTTACTAGACATTGTCTGAATGTTGGTTCATTCCATGGTAAGCTGTGCTGAAGGGAAACATTGAGTCCCACTAGAGCACCCTTAGTAAATTTACAGTCAAAAGATTTTTATCCTATCTATAGTGTCGTCAAAAGTATCTCCCAGTTTGTCTTTCAGCACTGGCGTCGACAAATCAAGAACCTTGGTAGGGATGTTCTTCGAACACCCCTTTTTGCACAGCTGGGTCTGATCTTCGGCTGCTTCATCTTTCTTTGGAAATTCTTCCACCATTTTTTCCCCTTAGGTGAACTATTCTTCTTTTTCTTTGGCTTCGGCTGCTCTTGGGCATCGACATCACCTTCCACCCTTCTGACTGCTACGGTCCTCACGGGCTTTGATGCAGACGAAATCTTGGGGTTTAGGGTCCCCTGAACTCGATCAATGGACCTGTTTGCAGTGTCATCTTTGTTCTTTGTCAAAATTTTCTTGTTAATCAAAAATCAGATGGCCAACTTCTCCGCAATCAATTTCTTCTTCTTCTTTGAGGCACAGTCGCTACCACTCGTCTTGCTAGAGGAGAAGGATTTGTCTTTGGAAGAAGGTTTGTTCTGCCTATTTGAAAAGAATTCCATGGCTTGAAGTAATATTTGTGACTTGAATTGACAATAGGAAAACAAAAAGGCTCTGTTAATCCAATTACCTAACCAACTATCAATGCAAGTCTGTCACTCGATAACCTAGACCAAAGATCTAATAAAATCGCCGTAAACGGAATGGAAGACTCTGTGCTTTTGGTTGGGCCACATATATGTTCATAAAAACCTAATATATCATTATCAGGTTTCTCATGATTATAGATATTGAGGTCATTGACATGTCATTTTTCAGTCTAACATCCAAAAATTGGATGTGCAAGAGGGGCCTCACCAATTGGTTGAGCACATGTCTCTTGACTTTTGACATGATGACATCTCTCTCTCAAATGGTATTCATAAATTTATAATTTATGAATACCATGGGACGAACCTAATGTATCATTTTTCAGTTTTCTCATGATTATACATATTGAGGTC
>LPNX010236483.1:49082-79067 GCA_001517045.1 Pseudotsuga menziesii
AACAACAATGTTTATTAGTTAAGGAAGCTCTTTCACACCTTCTTAAGTGTTGCCACATCCCTCCTCAATTCCAAGAGAACCATGTTACTTATCAAAACCATCAATAATCTATATATTATTAATAATAAAAAATATTTTAAAAATAATTATATAATTTTCAAGTAAAATTAAACAATAAGCTTTTTTAATATGAATTGTTAAAAATAAAAAAGTTAAGACCCCATTCATAATTAATAAAAGTATTTGTTAAATATGCAACCTATTTTAACAATTTTAGAAACAGAAAAAAAATGGTTCATTGATATTTTAAAAATAAACATTATAAAATATATATCGTATTTAATGATAAGCAAAGTTTTTAATCGTGTATCTAATAAAAGTCAAATATATATCGTATTTAACGATAAGCAAAGTTTTTAATCGTGTATCTAATAAAAGTCAAAGTCGAAAAGATTTGAGATTGTGTAAAGCTAAGTTTTTAATAGACTATTATCTAATTAAAGTCGATGTCGAAAATAATTTATAGTAGTATGTTCTGAGAGGGACTAAAGCAAAGTAAATGCTTTTAAAAGCGAGTAGCAAATTAAAATCAGTTCACAGCCAGTTAATATGAATATGAACTGAATTAAAAGGAATATGGCATGATCTTTTAGTGAACAAATACAACTAATGATCGAAATGAATACAGCTAATGATTTCAATGGCTATAGTTAATGTTCAGAAATGCAACCAAAATATAAATTTCTTCTTCAAATTATAACGATCAATGTGGACCAAAATATAATGTTTTTGAAATGTGAGCTATTTTTAACTTTTCTAATTAACTAAACTGCGGTTAATGACCGAAAATTATAAAAATCATAAACAGAAACATAGTTCAGCTGTGATTCATTACAACCATCATTTCAAGAAATGCATTTGGACATGCCCGCAAAGGCTGCGTGAAGCCTGGCTGAATCTCTCAACAATGCATTAATTCATAAATATCACTTTTTCATTGTTTTTTTATTAATATACAATATTGTTTTTCATTAATATACAATGCAATAAATGGAAATTTAAATGCCAAGTGCGTTTTGGTATTTGGAAGCATTAATTTACCCTATTTTAAAAACTATTGCGAATCCTTAAGCAGGTGGAAACATTAATTGACATAACCCTTTGACCTGACCCTTCACGCTGCGAATCCCACTGTCGATTGATTGCGACTCCAAATCCACAACGATGTTCCTTCCCATTCCCCACTCAAAGTGTGTTAATTCATTGTTGTGAATCTGATTAGACAGAACGCTGTTCCTTCCCTCTCAAAGCGTGTGTCTTAATTCAATTCAGAGATGCTTTTCATGTTTATATTTGTTCTTTGGTTTTCGTGTTAATTTTATTTGGCTAGGTTGGATAATTATTTCGATTCACAGAAGCTATTTTCCCTTTTGAGCCGTCAACTCAATTTAACACTATAAAGCACAGAGTCTTCCATTTCGTTTATGGCGATTTTATTAGATCTTTGGTCTGGGTTATCGAGTGATAGACTTGCATTGATAGTTGGTTAGGTAATTGGATTCATAGAGCCTTTTTGTTTTCCTATTGTCAATTCAAGTCACAAATATTACGTAAAGCCATGGAATTCTTTTCAAATAGGAAGAAGAAACCCTCTTCCAGAGACAAATCCTTCTCCTCTGGCAAGATGAGTGGTAGCGACTGTGCCTCACAGAAGAAGAAGAAATTGATTGCGGAGAAGCCGACCGTCCGATTTTTGATTAACAAGAAAATTTTGACAAAGAAAAAAGCTGAAGCTGCAGACAGGTCCATTGATCGAGTTGAGGGGACCCCAAACCCTAAGATTTCATCTGCACCTAAGCCCGTGAGGACCGTAACAGTCAGAAGGGTGGAAGGTGATGCCGATGCCCAAGAGCAGCCGGAGCCAGAGCGGAAGAAGGATAGTTCGCATAAGGGGAAAAAATGGTGGAAGAAGTTCCAAAGAAAGATGAAGCAGCCGAAGATCAGACCCAGTTGTGCAAAAAGGGGTGTTCGAAGAACATCCCTACCAAGGTTCTTGATTTGTCGACGCTAGTGCTGAAAGACAAAATGGGAGATACTTATGACGACACTATAGATAGGATAAAAAGCTCTACCAATACGAAGGAACTGATTGATGAGGTAACAACGTCTTTTGTGAAATATTTTTCAGTGCTTTGTTTGGGTAAATACTTCATAAACTCAATCGTTATCTTATTCTAAAAAGAGATCATTGTTTTTTAGATTATTTATGCAGTCAATATATGTATAGGTTATACCTATGTAGCTCTGCGTTATACCTCAGCCACGTTTGCATGTGCACTGAGCAACACGCCACCTGCTATGACGTTTCTCATGGCTATTCCTTTTGGGTAATCGTATGGAGATCATCAGTCCCCAATTTAACTATCTAATGAAAATTTCTGAACTTTTTGTAGACTGGAAAGAGTTGGTATAAGAAGCTTGGCCGGTCAGGTAAAGGTAATTGGGACCATAATCTGCATTGGTGGGGCTATGGTTATGACATTAAACAAAGGAATACCACTAAAACTATGGCCGTCACCTTTCCATTTAAATGAAGGCAAAGGTAAGAGTGGATCTGATTATGAGAATATGACTACGGGCTCCATGTTAGTCGTCGCCAGTTGCATTAGCTGGTCAGCTTGGTTTATGATACAGGTAATTAGCTTTATGCTTAGACATATATACATATCTATCTCTGTGCCCAGAGGGGACTGATTGATCTATTTCTAACCATGGTCTTTTCTTTATCGGTTACAGGGTAAAATGAGCCAAAGATATTGAGCCTTAATGTGTTTTCTGGACACTATACAATCAGCAGTTGTAACCCTAATTTTTGAACGAAATCATCCCTTTGTGTGGGCTCTAGGGTGGGATATCAAGCTTCTCACTTCAGTCTATTCGGTAAGTTCGACTTTAATGGCGATATAAGTTGAAAACTGGATTTACTGTAAATTATAGTAATATAGATGCACAGTCGAAATCTGTGAGTGTTCGGGGATCTGAGGCTTACCTCTACTACACAGGCGCTCTAACGAATGCTCCAAGACGACGAATGCTCCAAGACGAATCGGTGAATGCTCCAGGACGGCACAGGAAGAAGTGAAATTGGAAATTGAGCTGTGTCAGGTATCTCCTCCACCACCACTCCTCAGCAGCTAACAGACTACTCCTCGGCGGCTAACAGACTCTTCCATGTATCTCCTCCACGCTTCCACGTATCTCCTCCACGCTTGCTCCTGCACGCTTATCTCCTCCACGCTTATCTCCTCTACCACCACATCTCCTAACAGACTCCACATATCTCCTAGTCGGTGGCTAACGACTCCTCAAGCGCGATCTCATCTCCTAACAAACTCCTAACTCTACGGCTAGTTAACCTAGTTAAAAGATTAGACGATTCAAATCATCTGGATCTTCCACTTGTCGTGTTTTGCTGGATCTTGATGATCCGATCAAGCAAGTCCATCCCCCCAAAAATATCATTGATATAAACGCCTATCGGCGTAATAAATAAATAAAGTAGGGATTTAATTCGGAATAATCTTTAAGTAAATCTTTAATCCTACCGTCAAATAAAATTCTTTAAGATAACACTCGATGAAGTATGTTAATATAAATTTCAAAATTTAGGTAATATATATATATTAGGGTTTGCTGCATGCATATATACCAAAAAAGGGGAATATATATATATATATATATATATATATATATATTTTTTTTTTTTCAATTTAACCTTCAGCTCAATGCCTTGGATAGAAATAATCTCAAGAAAAAAAAAAATCTATCATTTTGGGTAAAACATTTTTCATTCAACAAAAATAATCTCATTCAAACCATTTTTAGTAAAACCATGTTCATTCAACAAAATTAATCTCAGGCAAAACGTTTTCAATTTAACAAAAACAAAATAATCGCAGGAAAAATGTTTTGGGTAAAACATTTTCCATTAAAAAAAAAATAATATCAAGAAAAACGTTTTGGGTAAAACAAATAAATACATAAAAATAAAATGTAAACCCTGATTATTTTTATTCTTTTGGGTTAAACTTTTCTCAATCCAAGTCTAATCCTCCTTAACAATTGAAACAATCTACCAAAATTAACTCCTAGCATAAAGAGATATACATGAGTCAAGTACTAGAACCAGGTATGAGAAAAAGAATTGCAGGTAGAAACTTTTCCGAGGAGCCTGCAAACGGGGTGAAGAGCTACACCCTTGGTCATCACTGGAGCGATGGATCCAAGAACAAATTTTTTTTTTTATGCAAAATAATAATAATATTAATAATAGTAATATATATATATATATATTTGGGCTTTTCTTTTTCCAGAAATTGCTACCCACTTGGAAGTAGATGTTTCCGGGAGTAGGTCTCCAAAGGTGGATCGAGACGGATGCAAACAATTCTTTTAGTTTAAAAAAATATTATTACAAAAATAAAATTCTATATTTAAAAGCTTCTGGCTATGCCCTCTTTCAGACCATAGGGAAGGTAGGAAAAGGGAGTGGGATGCCAGAATCCACCCCCGAGGAAAACTAACAACCTGAGACAAAAAGGGTAAGTATAAGTTCTGAAGTAAACCTTTAGTTCTGGTTAGATAGGGCTTTTCCCCTTTTTCCTTGCGTTGTAGGATGACCAGCACAAGACGCGTGGTGGTCATGAAGACACGTTGATAGATTAGGGTTAGGTTAGGGCATGTTTAATATAATTGGTTCTAATTTAAAATTAAATTATAATCTTAATTTTTTATATATATTATATAAATGAATTGTATTTAGTATTTAAAAACCGAGTAATTCAATTAGACATTGTTGTTTAGCATTATTAGATTTTACAAAATAATTAAGATTATTTAAACTTATTTTATATGTATACTCAGCAAAGTAAATGACTAATATGGTGAACTTTAATTAAAAAAATTTCTATAAGTTGAAGGGTAAATAAATGTTAATATAAAATAATTTGTAAAGTGGTGGGTGATTAAAATTTGTGGTGATCAATTATTAAATAGTAAGCTAAATATAACATTATGACCTTACAAAACCAAATTAATTATGGGTTAGACTTAAGATTAAATGAATTAGGATACACACTATGAGACAAGCTCTCTTAAATTGAATTTAAGACAAATTAAGCAACATAATAGATTTATGTGGGAAATAATGATGACCGTGACTCCGACGGCGGGTATGGTCATTGACGACTACCTAAGTTGTGAGGATGATGCGCCTCCATGCACACAACCTAAGACGTAGTCTCTTACCTAAGACTCATGACGAAGACCTAGATGTAGGGACGTAGTAGTGCCTTTGTATGCCAACCCTTTCTGGCATTTTCCTTAGTATCACGTAAAGCTCATTTACGGGCGAACAAAGAAAAAAAATTCCCCTCGACCTATAGATATGAGTATGTTTTTAATAGTGACCCGGATAAAAACATGAACCATGTAGTAATGATGAATTATTCCATGATACAGGATCACTATGGTAAGAATGCGAGCATGTTGAGGATGAGGCTCCACAACGTCGCTTAAGCAAAATGTGCCAATACCATCACCGAAAATAGTTCCCATTTTGCGCTCCCTTGAGGCAATAAATGATACACTCTAGGGACTTCAGAGGGAAAGTACTACACTAGAGGCGGATGTTGAGGCCCCACCGTTGATGGAGGGTGACCCTTAAATATCATTGAACCTATTGTAGAGATCCCCTAATCAGGACATCACGAGGGAGCTTCAGAAAATTAGGCTTTTAGAGTTTTCTGGTGGTCGCGGAGGGGTACGGGAAGAGACATGGTTGGAAATGATTACTAGGTGTTTAACATTGCAGGAGTACACTTCCACTTTGAAATCCAAATATCCCTATTTTAGTTGAAGGACAATTATCTAAACTGGTGGGGAAGCCAAGAAAGGCAATTGCGCCTTACCCCAGACATCGTTCCATGGGAGCTATTTGTGGATACGTTCAAAGGGAAATACCTTCCAGCCTTCTAACAAGAACAACAGGTAGGAGATTTTCATGCCCTGGTTCAAGGGAGCCTATCAGTGGAATAATATGAGGTAATATTCATGGAATTGGTTAAGTATGTCCCCTACTTGGACACTGATCAACGTGAGGCTGAGCACTTTGTGTACAGACTTAATCCTAGGATATGGTCCCAAGTAAGAATGTGGAAACCCACTTTAGTTGCTGAGGCAGTCGAATGCACTCGTTATACCGAAGATATGTTGGGTGGAAAACCCTTGAGGACATTCAATACTCAACAGTCAGGATTTGTAGGGAAGGCCCCTCGAACCTACCCTAGAGGAGGGTATGCGAGGACACGTTCCTATGGAAGCAGGTCTACACCCAAAGTTGCGGTAGTAGATAGATTAGTGGCAGTTAGTATAGTGTCCCAATATACAACAAGAAATCATGAGGGTACAAGGAATTATCGAGGAGCAGTTGGAAGGGCACAAGGATCCAGGGGAATGAACCCCTCTCATTGGTCTCAATAGGTAATCTCACCTACACCGCTACAGTTTGCTTACTGGGGGTGTCGGGATCCACACTATCAGCGAGACTGTTCTGAGTTATGATCTGGTATAGTTCATCAAGAAGGAAAGGCCTCAATGGGGAGTGGAGGAAGTACGCATCAAATCTCAGCAACAGTGTAGAATAGTCAGGTTGAACACCAGTCAACGGTGGTGGAGTCAACAGGTATCATTAATGATGTTAAAATCATAAATTTGTTTGATTCTGGTGCTACTCACAATTTAATTTCTCCATATGAATTAGATAAATGTGGGTTGGCAGCCTACGAACACAACGATTTCAACTCGGTCAAAATGGCTTCAAGGGTAAAACAAGTAGTAGGACCCAGTTTCGACAATTGTATGGTCGATCTAGGGGCATGTGTTACACAAGTCAAAGTGTATGTCACCTCCCTTGGGACTTATGACCTTATCATCGGTATGAACTGGCTTGAGGAGCATTGAGATTTCCTCTATTGTTATGAAAAGAAGGTCCTTTGTGTTGACGACAAAGGGAAGGCCATTGAGATTCAGGGTATAAAATGGAAGGTGTCCCTACATTTCATCTCAACGCTGAACGTAAAACGATGTATGAGGAAAGGATTCCACTTATATATCATTGAAGCTGTAAGTGATGAGAAGGGACCCTCATTAAATCAATACCCAGTGTTAGCTGAATTCAATGATGTATTTCCCAAGAAACTGCCTCGGTTACCTCCTAAGAGAGAACTTGATTTTACCATCGATATTAAACCTATTTTAGAGCCAACATCAAAGCCACTTTACAAGATGATGGCCCCAGAGCTTTGCGAGTTGCAAATGCAGCTGAAGGAACTGTTGGACCTAGGATTCAAAAGGCCAAGTATTTCCCCGTGGAGCGCACCAGTAATCTTTGTAAGGAAGAAGGATGGTTCCTTGTGTATTTGCATAGATTACAGAGATTTGAACAGAGCCACAGTGAAAAATAGGTACCCAATATCTTGAATCGACGACGTCTTCAATCTAACGAAATGAGCGATGGTATTTTTTAAGATCGACCTGCGATCGGATTACCACTAGCTTTGGATCAAGGAAGGTGATATACCTAAGGTAACATTTCAAACTCGGTTTGGGAACTATGAGTTCGTGGTGGTACCCTTTGACTTGACTAATGCACAGGATGTATTCATGAGCCTCATGAATAGTTCGTTTAGAAAATAATTAGATCGGTTTGTGCAAGTCTTCTTGGATGATATCCTTATCTACTCCAAGAATCAAAGAGAGCATGAGGAACACTTGAAAATAGTGTTGTCATGCTTGAGAGAACACAAGTTGTAAGGAAAGTTGTCCAAATGTTCTTTCTATCAAAAGGAGATCCATTGTATGGGGCATATCATTTATGGTGAGGGAATTTCTATGGATCTAGAAAAGTTGAAGGCCATAATGGATTGGCCCATTTCAAGGAATGCACATGAATTAAGAAGCTTCATGGGTTTATCAAGATACTATAGAAGGTTTGTGGAAGGGTTCTCAAAAATAGAAAAACCCATAACTACCTTGCAATGCAAGGGTATCAGATATGAATGGACTGAAGAATGAGATGTTTCATTCGATAAACTAAAAGAATTATTAATGAGTGCACCAATTCTATGGGTTCCTAAAAAAGGTGAAAGACTTCACAGTTTGCACAGATCCCTCAAGGAAAGGTTTGGGTGTTGTGTTAATGCAGGAAGGCGGAGTAATAGCTCATTCATCAAGAAATTTAAAACCTCATGAGGAGTATTACCCTACCCATGGTTTAGAATTAGTAGCAATGATGTTAGCCCTAAATATTTGGAGACATTACCTTATTGGGAGAATCTTTGAGCTCAAATCAGATCACCAAAGCCTAAGGTACCTCTTCAATCAAAGAGATCTAAATGCTAGGCAAAGGCGATGGAGTGAATTTATGAGTGAGTACGATTTTGGGATTTCGTACATCAAGGGGAAGGATAATGTAGTAACCGATGAATTAAGTAGAAAACCAAGGATTTTCTCTCTCACACCTTTAAAGGTATATTTAAGGGAGAGAGTATTACAAGAGCTAGCCGGAGACAGTTGGTACCTAAAGGTCGTGTCAGTACTTCAGCAGGGAAGGCAGGTGTAACCTAAATTTGAAGGGTATGAGATGGAAGCAGATGAGTTGATTCGATATCAAGGGAGAATGTATATCCCCGAGGAGGGATATATTAGACAAACTATACTCAAGTAATCCCATAGATCAGTCTATTGTGCACATACATAAGTAAAGAAGATGTATGCAGATATGAAAAACTATTCTTTTGGCAGGAATGAAGTGATATGTGGTCAAATTCGTTGCTAGGTTCCTTGAGTGTTAGTAGGTCAAATCTGATCATCAGCACCTGACAGGATTGTTACAACCACATGACATTTCCATGAAAAGTGGGAGGTTATTTCGATGGACTTTTTGGTAGGATTTCCTCTTACCTCTCATACGCACGATGGAATTATGGTCATTGTTGATAAATTGACCAAGACTGCTCACTTTATTCCAGTTAAGGAAACCTATGATGTTGCAGATGTTACACGGGTGTTCACCAGTGAAGTTGTTTGTCTTCATGGGTTTCCCAAGAAGATTATCTGAGATAGGGATGCTCGATTCACATCTAGGTTTTGGAGAATTTTGTGTTCTGCTTTAGGAACTCAGTTGAATTTAAGAACAACTTACCATCTAGAAACAGATGAAAAGATAGAAAGAGTGAATCACGTTATGGAGGACATGCTTAGGATGTATGTTATGGATCAACAGACCCGTTGGAAAAAGCATTTTCCCTTAGTAGAGTTTGATTACAGCAATAGTTACCATAACTCAATTGGTATGCCACCTTTATCAAGCCTTATATGGGAGGCCATGCAAAACACCATTGAGTTGGGAAAGGTTAGAGGACCGAGTAATTGTGGGACCTGATTTGATTTAGGAGATGGAAGAATAAGTGATTCAAATTAGACAACAGTTAAAGGAAGCTCAGGTTAGGAAAAAGAGTTATGCTGATGCGCCTAGGGTTAACAAAAACTATAAAGTGGGAGATGCAATTTTCATACGAATCAGGCTGAATAAAAGTACCTTAAGGTTTGGGAAGGGGACAAAGTTGTCACCCCAATTCATAGGACCCTTCGAAATTCTAGAGAAAGTTGGACCCATCGTGTATTGTCTTGCGTTGTCACCCCATTTGCATAAAACTCATAATGTATTTTATGTATCTGTTTTATGCCATTATATAGCAGATGAGTATCATAAACTAAATTGGAAGGAACTGCAAGTTTTGGATGAGGGAACCATTAGGGTCGAACCATTCGTATATTGGACCACAAGCTAGACAACTTAGGCATCGTTTGGTGGACTAGGTTAAGGTTCAGTGGGACAAGTATAGCCCAGGTTCTACTACCTGGGAGGACGCAGAGACCATGCATCATGATTTTCCCACACTGTTTTGATTGTAACTTTGGGACAAAATTTCCTGAAGGGTGGGTGTATGTAACATCCCCTTTTGAACTTATCACCTAAACTATCATTATTGGATGTATTCGCTTATTGTGGAACTTAGTCAGTAGATGACATTGTGGACATATGGATTTATTATTTGCGAAATTTATATATATGTGTGTGATGTTAATATTATGAGTTATGAACATGTTTTGATTACGTCTTTGGCATGCAAATTCAATAGAATATGGTACGTGGATACCGATTTAAGTTTTGTTCAAGTAAATGATTACGATTACTAAATCATTAAATAAAGTATTAATGTCGTTGATCATTGTTAATCACTTTATTATCTAATTGATTAATAAATGCTAACTAAAGGATGAATTATAATAGTTCCATGAATGGTGATTATGATTAATTGTAATTAATTAGGATTAATTACAATTAATTAGAGTATGGTAATTTATCAATATTAATTAGGATTTTATAATTAATTACGATAAATTAAAACTAATTAGAAAGTGGTGTTAATTGAGTATTAATCAAGATTAATTATAGTTAAGGTTATTATAACTATGTTTGAATGTTGAATATGGTAATTAGTTCAATGAATGATTATTATAATGGATTATAATTAATTAGGATTAGTCAAAATGTAATAATAATTAAGCATTAACTAAGAACTTAATCACAAATAATGTTTAATTGTTGAATAGGGTAAATAGCTTAGTAAATCATCTTTAAAATTTATTTAGTTCATAAATAATTAAATGAGTCTTAATGACAATTATGATAGATGGTGAAATGTAGTAATGATTACATAAAATGATATTTTGTTATTAATATTATTAAATATCTATTAATGTGAGGTAATAATGTTGAATGTGAATATTGTTGTTTTATGTTGAAAAATGGTAAGAAATGAATGGAAGTGCAACTTAATATTAGTGTATAATAAATTGATTGACTTACAAGTAACCATGAGAATCCATGTGGTTGGGGAATTATGGGAACCTAAAAAAGCGGATGAAAGGGAAGTTGAAGAATTAATGATTGGGATAAGGTAGTAATGAAGGCATGTAGAGTCGGTGAAGAGTAGTATACAGGGGAGAAGAATGTGGTGGTTTTGGGCCATCGAGAAAAGAGGAGGAAGGGAGCAGAAGTCATTTTGGAAAATTTTCAAAGGAAAGAGAGATTTTATCACTAGTTGGAATGTACTTAGGTTTTGGAATTAGGGGTCCAAGAACCGAGTTCTTGGAGTTAGGAAGTTGCTGAGACTATCCTAGTTGGCACGGTGGTAGATTGGTTTGGCCAGTTGAGTTCTCTGTTACGGTTAAATGGCTTGTAGGATTGTAGGTTGAACAATGAAGGAGATTAAATGGACCAATTACTTAAGGACAAACTGCAAAATTTACAGGTATTTTGAGTACTGTTTCAAATTGTAAATTAAATAAAGTTGTTTGAACATGCCTCAATTTTTACTGTTAAATTGATTGTACAAAATAAATTATGAAAATGATATGCTATAGTATTGTTGTATATATATATTTTATTTGTTTTATACCTACATCAAAGATTTAGTGGAATGAAAACAAGTTAGCAATTTAACTTAGAACCAGTTGATAAAACAAAACTTCAACCATTAAATTCTTGTTAAAACTAAGGAACAAGTTGGGGTTCTACACATGGTATCAGAGCAATGCTTCCAATTCTGGAACTAGAGGGCTCACTGTACAGTTGGATTAAAAAAAAAACAGAAACTAATATATATATATATATATATATATATATATATATATATATAACCCTTACACGGAAAGGGTTAGTGAATAAATTGTGTAAGAATATTGGAGAGGTTTCCCATAAATCAACAAGAGAACATCGAGGGTACTCATACTACACACTTTGTTTTGTATTTTCTTGGAAACAACCAAGCATGGTATATAGCCTTTATATACTTATTTATAAAACAACTTACTTTCCCATATGTCCCCTAAGGTCTGGATTCAAGCTGTGAAGCAACCAAACTAGAGGAAATGGAGGAAATGTCCATCCTTGAAGCAGAAAAGATAATTACATATGTAATAGAAACAGATATAACATACTTAAATAAATAAGATGGCTCTACGATAGGTAAATGACTAGAATGAATATATAAATTTTAGAGAGATAAATTACATATCTAATAGATGGATAAAATGACTGCAATAACTACCAAAGAAAGCATTCAAAAGACATGGCATTTCATGCTCTTGGGAATAATAAGTTTTCCCACCCTCGATGGATCCGCACAAGATAATTTTGTTCCATTTGTTATTTTGATTCTAAGCAGCTGGGTTAACAAAAGAAACGAAATATACATTTATATAATATAAAAATACATTTATTTATTTTGTAGTGTATTAAAACAGAAATGAATATATATAATATTAGGGTTTGCTGCATGCATATATACCGAAAAAGGGGGAATATATCATATGTATATATATATATATATATATATAAGGAGATATAGAACTAGTGTTATGGGGAAGGGATATATAGGATATAAGTAGTTTTATATGCACCCAGTTCAGGTACTCTGTTTGAAGCTAGTTATATATAAAAAAATCTATAGATAGCAATTCAGGAAAAATAAAAAACTAAACACCCAAATTTTTTATATTTAGAAAAAAAACACCCAACATTTTTCAGACTCATGGACTATGTGTGGCTCCTATGCCATCAAATGAGGCTTTTCATATGGAATTATTGGCCTACAACAATGTTATGGTTTCCATTTCAATTTTTTTGATACCTTTCCTCCTAAGTTCGGTTCAACTATTCCATCCTTACATGACCCTTCCAGCATACCCATAGTAAGTCAAAGACCAAGAATAATAGTAATGTGGAGACCAAAGTGACCAATGGGGTGAAAGAAACAAACACACAAGGTAGCACATGGTAAAAGGACAAAAGACTGCAAATATTTGGACTAACATAAGATTGCAAACATTTGGACTAGTCACATGAAATATGGAAAAGTGTCTCAAGAAAACTGTATAATTAAAAATCCACCCATTGTGAAGTCACCCATTAAGTTTCTATTCATAGGACCTATAGATAAAATTATTCAGAAACTATTTTAATTTCATATATGATAGATACCACCTCAAAATCATGTACGATAGATATCACCTTGAAACACTCCCATTTCTCAGCAGTCTCCTCGTGTGAACTAAATATAGATTGCATGATGACATGATTCCCATCCCCATATTCCATTATATTTATTTTGTTTCACTCCCTAAAGCTATAATTTCTCACCCAATGACGTCTATATATTTATAACCACCTCCCTCTTTCCCTTCACATCCATGGACATTAGCATGTCTTGGTAATGATGACCCTAAACCTCAGGTAGGATGCTTTGGAATGTCAAGTGCCATGTGGATTGGTGTGAAGGGGTCTACCAATTGATTACGAAACAAATTTTATTATGTGAATGTCATTGATTTGAGTGTGGTGTTCGGTATCTAGTGTTCAAAATGTCCATCATCCAATCGAGTAAGTATTACATCTCAACATTGAAGTGTGCAATGTTTGCAATGGGCTTAATGGATAGAACTTTTAATGGCTACATCCAACCATAGCTCCTATAAAAAAACATTAGTTATACCAAGTTATAGAATGTATACACACACTTCATCACTTTGCATGCACATACCTTAACAACATGTGTTTATGCACCTTTGTAGTGTATGACAAAGAGTGCCAATCATCACTAAATATGTCATGAAAGTGTAAAACATGCAAAATATTTAGAAGCATTTGTAACCTCTCAAAGTTTTGAAGATTCAAATATTTACATTTGACATATATACAATGGCCATTAGTCCCTATCATCGAGACTTTCCTTCAAAAATAAAATATTAACAATCCTTGAACCTTTGACCAACCCCAAAGGACATGTCTAAATATATAATAGATTATGAAATAACATACATTAATATGAGACTCGATATACATTTTAACAATATTTCGGTTGGATTTCACCACTAAGGTCGATGTTGTGGGTGGAACACCACAAGAACCTTGTAATGTTGTTTTTGAGAGTGTATATATGTCATAATATTCATCACTAAGGTGCGACAAGTCAAATAATATATTACTAACATACACTCTCTTTAAATGTTGCATTGAGAGTATTATATCGTTTTCCCTCGTGAAAACTAGCATCCATGATTTGCACAATGCAGGGAAAATAAGTTTTGTTTTGTTGTTCACTATTATAAAGTTAAATCCTCATATAGGCCACCATTATGCTTAGATGTAGATTTTATTCTATTTCAATTGAATATGTGTATCATATTCAAGGTTTGTCTCATTATTATATTGCATGGGACCTTAAGATTTCATACATCTTGTTTATGAGATTTTAATGCAAAGTCATAAAGAAAGAGAAATTAAGTTTAATATGGACATAAAAAATCCTTGTTTTTCACTTTGAATGTTCCCAAATTATCTTGTGGGATAAAAATCATGTTCCATTCTACCATAAGTATTTAATGGGCCATTAGAGATATCATTTTGACCACATACTTTATGGGTACAAAGTTGATACATTAATTAGTTGGTTTAAATGGGTCTTGCACTCACATCAACCATTGAGAACCCATATATACCACATAACCCTTATACCTTTATCTCTTGAAATTACTCTTCCACTGAATTATCTATATTTTAAAACAAATAGAGCATGTCAACACCATCATTGATCTCCAATTAATCCTAGTTGATAATATTAATGTTCACAACATTTTCATAGATAAGGTAATTAATAATATAGCTCTATTGTTCTAGTTTCACCTTTAGTCACCTTGAATATGGCCATGGGGAACACATCATAGTTCTCAATTACACCAAGATTCAAAATCTTGCTTTTAAATTTATTGTATGAACCTCTCTCAACAACAAAAAATATGAGGAGGGGCCCTCTCATATATTTTCAATTAAGGAAGCTTAATGGAGTGGGGATCAAAATATCCCAACTCATATCTCATTTAGTAGCATTTATCCTTGGTCAAAGATGGATTCTTTACGACTTTCACTGCTCTCCAAGGTTGTAGAATATCCTTACATTTAGGTCTTGTGATGCTTTTTAAATTATCTAGAAGTCATAAGTAGAGAAACCATTGCTTTGCATTTTTCTTTTACCATATTTAGTTGCAAAAATATTTCAGTCTAACAAATTTTATTTTTTAGGGGGGGTTGTATTCTCCTCCAAAAGTCACTTTAGGGGACGGTCTTTACAAAACCGCCCCGGATAGCACCGACACTAAATTTTTTTACTTTTAGGGGTGGTTTTGGAAGAGCTCAAAACTGTCCCTAAAAGTGACTTTTGGGGTCGGATTTGCTCCCCCCCGCCAAAAGTAACTTTTAAGGGTGGTTCTAAACCACCCTCATAGAAACCTATGGGGGCGGTTCCACCCCCTCAAAATTCCTTATTAAAAAACTTTGGGGGACGTTACAAACCCCCCTCGTAGGTACCTATGGGGGTGGTTTTTTTAACCCCCCTTGTAGGTACCTACGGGGGCGGTTTCAAACCTCCCTTGTAGGTACCTATGGGGGTGGTCATTAACCCCCCCTAAAACTCCAACTTATAAACCTTTGGGGGCGATCTTAACAAACTACCCCCAATAGCACCGACGCTAAAAGTGACTTTTGGGGGTGGTTTAAACTCCCCCTAAAAGTGTTAATTACAAAAATTTGGGGGATGTTCAAAACCCCCCATAAAATTACTTATTACAAAACTTTGGGGGCGGTTACAAACCCCCCTTGTAGGTACCTATGGAGGCGGTTCAAACCCCCCCTAAAAATATTTACAAACCTTTTGGGAGGTTATGAAACCCCATCATATAAACTTACAAGGGGGGTTTTGAACCCTCTCATAGTGACATATGATGTCAGTTTACAACTCCCCTCATAGAAACATACAAAAACGGTTTGAAACCCCCCTATAGCCATAATAAATCATAATAAATATATTTTATTAAAAATATCAATATTGGAATATCATTAGGGCATGAATAAATCGAACCTTCAACCTCCTGCTTGTAAAGAAGGTGCTCTTACATTAATATAGAATCCTTTAAGAATTGGGGAAAGGGGAAACATTAACACCAAGATTGCATCATTTGTAATTCTAGGAAAAAACTAAGAATACCAAAATTGTTTTTGACTCGAGAGACCTAAGAAAGTAGTCTAAATGAAGGAGCATCAAACGAAAGAATGATGCCTCTTGTGACTTGTATCTAAGTCAACAAAGGATAGGCCCTTTGTTTAAAGGAGGAAATTTTCATCCAACCTAACCAACCAATAGTTAGTGAAAAATGTGTCCAATCAAGCAAAGTATGCATTAACTAATCCTTGCTCAACATTTACACAGAAAAAGGAATCATCAACAAATTTATTATTAACCATTTCAAAATCATTTGGGAGTTGAATGCCTCAAATCTACAATATAAGGAGGGGAAAAAAATATAGATAAAGATTTTGCGACCTAATAGACTGATTGATGCAAAATAAACTATGGGGATAAGGTAGAATCTATTACATGTATCCATGTGGGATTGGAATATTCAAGTGCTTCAGATCAAGTTGCGCATTTGGAATTATAATGATCTATCCTTTTATAGGCAACTAACTATTGTTAGAGACATTCTCCATGCTTCCCTTGTCTATTATGATCCTTGTTGGTTCCTCATTAAGACCTAATTTCAACGGTCAGAGTAAATTTTGCAATTAAAGTTGTGGTATACGTATGGTTAAAGGGGTCTTCCATTTGGTGCCTTGCATTGTTTTCATTATTCCCAAGGATGAAGGGAGCCTTGGCCATTTGATTGATGTCATGACTTAGGGAAATATTCTTACTTCTAAGTGGGTGGTGCAATGCTTGGAGGGTTATGCTCCTTGGCAGATGTTTTTTTCAACATCATGTGATGTCTACTTAATGTTTTAGTCAAGTTATTGTTGTTTTTTACTTCTTCTTAATGCAGATGAAAGCTAGGAAAATTCGTAGTTCTGATGTTTAAGGATGCTTTGATGCCAAAAATTTGAAAATGATGTGGTTTGATTGTTGATTTAACCCATAGGAATACTTATATTTCAAAGAGATGTTGTTCTATTGCTATTTAATGGTTAGAAATGGTTGAAACATGCCCTGGTTGACCAAGTCCTAAGAAATGATTCTCTTGTTACCCATATTTGGAACAAATCCCTTTAATGTTGATTTATGGCTAGTTTTATCATTTACTTGACTGTTATGGTGCCCAAATATGTATATTAAGTGGTTGTTTCTTGTTACGATCTCAAGAGATTCCCGAACAGAGAGGATAGGCCATATTACTTTTGGTTTCACCCATATTCTTTCCCTTTCCCAAAACTACAGATCTAGAAATAATATGGTTTTATTGTTACTTTTACCCCTTTATCACTAGTTATGGAAATACACATAAGTATAACAGATCAGGATAATTCATATCAGTCTATCACTCTAGTATCAACTAATGATAACAATATTAGATTAGCTTACAAGTTTGGAGATAGCTCGAACTCTTCATCTTATTACGATTCCATGAAGCTTCAGACTATGTAATAGGTATAAGCTAATGGTCAAACACTTACTCATATTCATAGTACAAGTAAACACGTATGAGATTTAATATTGTACATGTCTAATATTACTAATGTTATGATTACTATATTTATTAGGTATATACAATACCATATAATAAATTATTACATAGTGCAATGATTCACTGCTTAAATCGGTGTGATAAGTGTACCTATTGTAATAAGCTCTTCTTCATGGTTTTAGTATCAATGTCATATGTTCAATATAAGCATGTTGGAATCTATGAACCTTTACTTATACCTATGATATGTGAATGAGTTCTATTGTGATGAAAAAGTATACAGTATATCTTAGTTAAGCCTAGCCATATTGTAATCATAGTATTAATGTTCTATTATTAGCTTAGTAATCCCATTGATTTTGATACAATAACTTGTAAAACATATCAGATTGAAACTGGATCATATTGAACACAACATCATGTCAATCATAGCATTGTGTAGCTTGTTCTTACCTTATTACTGTAATCACATGTATACATTTACATGCTTATTATGGTTCCATTACTTTTATGGTATTGAGAATAATTGATCTATAACTCTTACTACCTTAGAAGTACTGATTAGGTTACTAGTAATTCCCTTTACAATAGGTATAATATCGATATCCCTTTTGTTACCATTGTAACCCAGTGAGTCTCATCCTACTACTAGGTAAAATAGGCATAAATGAGTAGTAGTAGTCATTCCATAAGTGTAATGGTCTACTATATATTACTGCTTGTTTGTCTTATATCAAGACGTGTATCAACCATATGGAATAGATTATGGAATAAATGGTCAACAAAGGAATACACACACACACACACATACATATAGAAACAAGGCTAGTAACTCAACACTCGGCTTGTATACTCATTGGTTATCATTATTTAAGCTCCAAGTTATGCTCATCAGAGATAGAAGTAATGGCCCCAATATGATACAAGGCTTCATACACATATTATCCCATGTAGGTACTATGTTTCCCTAATCAATAAAACACCTATGATATCAAGTCAAAGTATGAGAGGCATGTTGTAATTGATATAAAACTATAATAGTAACATCACACTAAACCACAATACTTCTTGCTTGATATTGTAATAATGTAGTATATGCTAGATGAGGTGTTTACATATTAGCTTTATTAATGGAATAACATTTATGTAAACAAATATGTGTAGCCTATATACTCTTAACCTATTATGGGGATTAGTACTTACATTACCATCAATAAAGCTATGGCTATTTTCCTAAGTTAGACCATCATAATATTGGTAGTATCTGTATTCAAGCTAACTTACATGCTTAGTTACTATATCCAATATAAATCATACAGCTTATACGGGTGGTCATAGCTATATTAACCCTATTTATTTATTATGGAAATAGTTAAGACCATTCCAAGGTATGTGAAGAGGTTAAGTTAATTACCACAATTAAGACGGTATTTATATGTGCTTACAAGCCTCATTAGTTTAAATATACTTCATAGAGATATTCATGAAATATTCATTTGCACCAAGGTAACCCTAAAGGAAAGGATCTAATGATTAAGTTATACATAAAATCAAGCATCAATTCAGGATATCATCAATAAACAAAACCTGAAATAGAGTTTTTGTCATTGCTGGATTTGTAACCAAAATTTGGCGGGCTTGTTGTTCATTTTGTTCAATCAGAACGTGCAAACAAAGAGATATGTAAATAAAATGGCAATTAAGTGAAAAATTATTGGATGCATATCAAACAAGAAAATGTTAAATATTAAAAAAATTGTACCTTCATCTTAGACATAAGGTCATAAAGCTGGGGTTTTGACATGCCAACTATGTGAGAGGTGAAAGAGAGGTTACCAATTGCATTGGCACTGTTTTCACTAGGATTGGACTCACCATTTATTTGTCCCATATTTTGATTTTTCGTGGCCATAGAGGCATATGGCCTCCAAAATCTCTTGCCATTGTTGATAGTTCTTGCAATTCCAAACCTTTCAAACTGGGTCAAAGATGATCCTTGAAAGTTTCTAATACTTATACTTGTTGCTAACTCCCAACAATGATAATACTAAACTTTGGTCAGTTTCATTGTTCAACATAATATCATAAGTACAAAAATAAATACGAGTCCTAAAACCTAGGCGACAAAGTCTGAAATAAAGACATGTACATCTAGTGACCACATGGAGTACAACTAGCATAGATCCATCTTAAAGGATCTACCAAGTACCCAAAGGAATAAAATCCGTCTAATTGCAAACCCTATTTTAGAGTGGAAATATTGAGGAAATTTGAATGATAGTTTTAATTTGTAGTGTTATATATGTAGTTCTAAAAAATATTTTAAATCTAAATTGAGCATCCAAGGCTTACACATCTCCCCCTACTGCATTGTAGAATGCATCTGTTTGGTGTAATGATTAAAATCACAAATGAATAGATGAGGAGACCTTATCCAGACTCTTAGCTCTTTACTTGTGGAATTGAATATCGACGAAAGTCAGAAATATGCACAGAAGAGATATGCACAGAAATCGCAAAGTTATATCTAAGGTTAGGGATAAGCTGGCATACCTTTCAATGGTAGAAAATGATGGCCTTCTCTTGAAATCTCACAGAATTATGCTCCCAGAGCTCATTTACGTCGCTGAAATGCATTGGACATATACTACGACTTTGGTGAAACTCATAATGAACCAAAGAATTCTTTATTATTTGAAGCATTCTCTGATCCTCTGTTCCATCTTCTGAGCAGTTGAATTGGATTAATACATATTGGATATATATTTCTAAAACCGACTTAGTTACAGTCTAAATTATTTGAGCTATTCACTGAATTTAGTTGGGAAATTGAATTGCAAAGAATATATCCCTTGGAATATTTTAAAACTCGCTTCTGATAAGTTGAATTGGCTTAATACATATTGGAAATATATTTTTGAAACCGACGTAGTTAGGGTCTAAATTATTTGAGCTATTCATTGAATTTAGTTGGAAAATTGAATTGCAAAGAGTATATCCCTTGGAATATTTTAAAACTCGCTACCTTTTTTCATAAGTATGGTATATTAAGTGATGTCGCGACTATAGTTCATGAGGTAAAGCTTGGAATGTTTTAAAACTGGCTACCATTTTTCATAAGTATGGTATATTTGGTTCTTTCTCAATGTTGGTTTTTGTAGTTTCAACATAACATCTTCCTTTCACCAATCATTAAAAAGACATTAAGGGTTTATAACCTATATGACTTCGAAAGCGATTCTCAGTGAATGACACGAAGCTAACTATAAATCATCATGTAGTTGCATAAGAACATGCGGAATGTATGGTATATTAAGTGATGCTATGACTATAGTTGATGAGGTAAAGCTTATTGCGACTATAGACGTTCATGAGGTAAATATTATTATGGGTTCAAGATCAAAGATGTAATGGTTGGCTGGCAGATTATTTGGGAAAATGGAATCCCCTGTCTACTTGTAAATCCACATTCCATCGATGATGGTAGATTGCAACAAGAAATATCACATCGATAAAGAAGGTTTAAATTAAAGTGCGCCAAGACCAGGGAGTATGCTGCTATTCAAATAGTAAACGTGAGCCCATAATACGTTGCAACTGTGACTGCAACTACCCATTTGTTCAGGAAGGGAATTTTTTGTGATTGAAAGAAATATTTTACAAAATATATGGAAGAATGCATTTCCATAGGCATCAAGTAGAAATTGAACAAGGAAGACAGAATGGTTGAACATTGCTTGAAACAACATGGGGGAGTTGCTTCATTTTTATCAAAAACAAGGAGAAAGCTTATTTATAGAAAGTTATATATATATATATATATATTTACAGGGATATTGTAGACACCATATTTCCATCGAATATCGTTGGGGAGCCTAAGTTTCATGAGCAGGTGGTACTCAAGGAAGATGTGATCCTCTAAGGAAGTCATAAAAGAAGATACATAATTTCTAGCAGATGGAAGAGGCTAAAATATCTTGTTGATAGGATGGTTTTTGATGGGATGGTTTTTTTATGGAGGTTGCAGTGAAAACAAAAACACAGTTCAACTACCTGATTACTTCAAATCTAGAAAATGACAAACAACTATTTTTGAAGGTCCTATCACACATGAGGGTGATTTAAAGAATGAATTTGTAAAGGCAGATGTTGGACTTGATACTGTATTCAAGGTCAATTCCCATCTCATTGGTAATATTTATTTGATACCTTGTCAGCTAGGAAGCACTATTTCAGTCACATCCAAATATGGTGATATACTACCTAGGAAATTATAAGAAATGCCTAGGAAATTGAGGAACATAATGTTCAAACAACGATAACCCATATATTATATTGGGACATACATGTTCAAAGGAATATCTAAATATTAATAATATATTATTGTGAACCTTACACGTCAGCCAGACCTATGGAAGACAGAGGTGTTGGTAGAAAAATATTCCAAGGAAACCCCTCCCTCATGTGCGACCTATGCCAACAACAGGAGACACGTCCTAGACCCACCACAATGCATAGTTAAACCAGGATACCAATCAATCAAATTTTTTTCCAAAGATACCATGATAAAATATTTCATTGATTTTTAAAAATAAATAGATACAATATTGAAGATTAAGCAAATTGCGCACTGTTTAGTTTGGTTGGGAACACCTATACGTCAGAAGTTATGAATCCGTCGCAGTTAAACTATCCAGATTTGACTAGCGAGACAGAATGCATAATGAACTTATTATACATTGCGACCAATGGAAGACTGCAGACATAATGGGAATATAATCAATTGAGGGTTATCGATCATTCCCAAACCAAGGCGGTAGGCTCATATTCCATCACCAAAACCTGGATTTCTACTTAACGCTATGCACCATATTTCTCTGCTATGTGATCGGCCCCTCAGGAGGAATAATTCATATGTTAACCCCACTAACTAACTCCCTAGCTCACGACCCCATGCAAGAAGTGTATCAAAACGATTTCCATGGATTCATGCTGTTGAACCCATAACTCTACTACTTTTCTTGCTGCAGTTTGGGGCTGCAACTTCTGTTGGAGTTAATCAGAGGTTGGTGATTCCTGCAGATTGGTGATTCCCAGCAAGAAGCAGATAGAATCCAATATTTTCAATTTCCTAGATTCGTTCATCTCTGTTAGGTTGTAAAACTACAATTCTAACAACTGCAAAGTGGATCAAAGCCCTGTCTTCTCTTCTGGCTTGGTAACATGAACAAAGAAAAAGAGTTCCTTTATATTTTCTATCAAATACAGGCTTGTTATGGATCTATGGTTCCTAGATCTTTGTTGGTAGAAGCAGGAAAAAATGGTAGAGGTGAGAAAATTGAAGGGCCAGCCTTAGGGTTGGAATTACATTTCATCTTTGCCTTTTTAACTGGCAACAACCAGAATAATTTTATTTAATGTGTTTGAATACATAGACATAAATTTAAGCACAAACTAAAGGGAAAAACATTACTATAAAAAGTATGTGTCTAAAATTATGCCTATAGACATATTCAGACACATTAAATAAAATTAATGTGGTGGTTACTAATAACGATGATAGACATATCTACAAAATATTAATAAAAAAATTTAATATAGTTGTAATTAATAATTATAATATATAATAAATAATATCATTTCACTAATATAAAATATAAAAAAAAATAAAAAAAATAAAAAAATAAAAAATGTAATGTAATGTAATGAAAAATATATTATGAAGTTAAATATATCAAATATTATTTATTAGATATGTTAAGCATACGTTATTGTTTAAAACCTTTTTAATTAATTATTTTAATATCCATTTTTAAAGTTTGAGCTTGTCCATTTTTAATTAATTAAATAATATCGTTTTATAAATCATATTATTTAAATAATTAATTATTATATTACAACTAATAAACCATATTAATTTATTAGTATTGGATATAAAGGTAAATTATGATATATAAATAACCATATTAATTTTTATTATGGAAAAATAAGTGATGGTTCCCTAGTAGCATCCTTTTTTGATGTATGTTTTTTTGGGTGAACATTCAATGCTTGTTGTGAAGTGATTTTTGGACTTCTTGGGGCTCATAGCCTAATTTAGCTTGTAACTTTCTTGATCACATTTCTTGATATCTTTTTCATGGCACTAGCAAGGAGAGGGGCCACAAACCCCTCCCAAGCTATCCCCATAAATCAAGGCAGCGATCGAGTCGACCGGTCTGCATCATCACCACCCATCACTATTCAAATCGGATCTGAATAAATTTTGATTTATGATGGTAACAAGGGCCTCTATACTCCATGTAAACCATAGACAAAGGTTCAGAAAAAAAAAGTAGTCCAACACCAAAACCTGCTTTGCTTGAACCGAGAATCGACCTTTCCATCATCTCCTAGCTGAAAGGATTAATTCCCATGCACAAAAGATGAAATATCACGCACTTATAGGAAAATTCATAGGATTCAGGCCAACATAATAGGACTTGCATGGATGGATTGCAACCAAATGGAAACTGAAGGAACATTTTGATTTACAACTTGGATCTAAAGGTTTTTTTACCATCATTTTTCATCATCTTGATGATAAATCTAGAGTTGAAGAAGGCGTTCCTTACTTCTTCAATTCTCCTAGTCTTTATCTCCACAATTGGAAGAAAAGGTTCAATCAAAAAAAAAAAAATTCTCATGGGCGTCAGTCTAGATCTGAATGTTCTCTCTCACACAAGAATACTGGGACAAGGAGACCCTCAAAGAAATTAGAAACACACTGGGAGCCTATGTTAGACCGACTAATCAGACTAAAATGAAAAAAATCACCTCCTACGCTAGGATATGCGTGTATATGCATATTGCAAATGCTCTCCGAGATGCAATTTGTCTTTCTTATGAAGATTCAGACTCGCTCCAGCCTCTCGACTATGAGCATGTTCCATTTCGTTGCTGAAAATTTCATGAGCATGGACACCTCTTCAGATATTGTTCGCTCAACCAAACCACGATTTTTAATTCAAAAAATGGTGAGCTAGACGTAAAAGGATTCAAGAAGCTCGGAATAAAAAGTGTCACCATAGGAAAGCAGGGACATACAACTTTCAAGAAGATCTGCCTACCACTAGTAACAACTTCTACTTCCTAAACAATGAAGGTGAAACTTCATCTGAGGTGATGCACATCGATACCATCATTAAAAATTCCAAGATTCAAGATCACATGCCTCCGCAATCATTTGAGCATACAATGGAATCAGGAAAATTTCCACCTAAGTTAGATCTTAAGGATATCGCAACTAAACTCGTGCTAATGTCGTCATTGACTCCTTGAAATTTACCAACATATGCCCACGCTCATGAATTTATGGATGAAGACTTAAAATATCAAGATCAGGTGGAGATAGATCTCGAAGGTATGGAGGATGTTTACACTAAAAAATCCTTTGATTCGATTCCTGCTGTTAAATACAACTTTTTCAGGAATCTCTTGTCAAGGCCAAAGTGCATAATAAACTTGGGGTCTATCACCCACTGTGGAAAGATAAAAACATATGCTTAAGGATAACACGAAAAGAGGACAAAAATCAGTTTTGCAGCAATTGAACAGACTTGGAAATGAGCTCATAGAGTCATGCGACTATGCTCAATTAATGGAATTCTTCTCGTTTGCCTCCCAAGGTATCCCATGTAGCTCATCTCCTGGAACATTCATGACCTCAATGGTACTTCTAAGCACATAATGATAAAAAGAAAAATTATGCAGGACAAACCTTTTTTTGTATTCCTCCAAGAAACCAAATGTTCGATTAAAGATCTTGTGAATTTATTTACTAGAATTTGGAAAGGAAGTCAGAGCATGGTTATTGATGCTAAAGGAGCCTCGGGAGGTATCACTATCATCTGGAATCCAATGCAGGTATCTCTTAGCACTTTGCTTCCACAACCCATTCATTATTTGCTATCTTTCATATCCTTGGCACCACTATTAGAGGACATCTCATCAATACGTATGGGATGCAACCCCCCATTCTTAAGATTCAACTTGTCCAGTATCTTGACTGGTTTGTTTAAAATCACTCCAATTCCACCATTATTATTGGAGGTGACTTCAATGTGATCCTCAATTTGGAGGAAAAGAAAGGGGAAATGTGGTCCCTCTCCAAGGAAGATCAGGGCTTCAAATAATTCATGGACAACAATTCCCTTATTGGTCTCCTTCTTTCCTTTGGATTATTTACCCGGAATAACAAAATAGGGGGCATGCATCAAATTTCCAAACGTATCGGCTGCTTCTTTATCTCCAATAATACCTTAACTCTTGATGGAATCTTGGGTTGGACCGTCCTTACCACTACTATTACTGACCACTCGCCCATTTATGTTTCCTAGCACTTTCCAGGCACTCCCCTCTTTCACCCTTTCTGTTTTGAAAAATTATGGCTAATGCATGCATCCTTTAAGAGTACTATGGAAGAATGGTGGACCACCATGCAAGTCATAGGATTCTCCAAAATGTCCATCATGCATCAAAAGATCTGGATTCTTTGGTCAAACCTTTGTAAATGTACTTTTGGAAAAATTTTCAAGGATAAATAAGTCATCCAAAATGAGCTAGAAACTATACAGTACAACATTATGGATACTTGGTACACCCCTACATTTTAAAACCAAAGAAAATGATCTTCTGGTTTGCCTTAATGAAACTTGTGAACATGAAGAATTTTTTTGGCAACAGAAGTTGAGAGTTGACTGGATTAAAGAGGGGGAAATAAATACTACCTTCTCCCACTATTCCACTATCTAGTACATAATGATCAACAAGATCACAAGACTCAAAACTAATAATGGCACCATTTGGAAGAGCATCCAGCTATGCAGAGAGAATTTCTGGGGTTCTATAAAACCATGCTTATTGAACCTGATGTCTCCTAATAAGAATCCATTCAGCAGGTCCTAGTGCACGTCCCTACACTAGTCACCGAGGAGCACACTGATTCACTTATAAAACCCATCTCTATGCAGGAAGTTGAGATAGCTATAAAACAAATGGCGAAAGGAAAATCCCCGAGTCTGGATGGTTTTACCATAAATATCTTCAATCATTGCTGGGATATGATAAAAAATGAAGTTATGGATATTGTAGAAGAATCCAGGAAGAAACAATGGGTTCTCCCTGCCCTCAATGCTACTCACCTAACTCTCATTCCCAAGGAGGATGGAGCTGATCATCCTGGTAAGTTCCGTCCTATTTCTCTGTGTAAATTCACTTATAAAATTATTTCCAAAGTAGTAGCCAATCGCCTAAAACCTATGCTTCCTTTACTCATTTCCCCTGAGCAATCAGGCTATGTGGAGGGTCGTCACATACTAGATGGCATTATTTTAGCACATGAAATTACTCACTCCTTGAAAAATTTCAAAACCCCGGGGATTCTTCTCAAGCTTGACTTGTCCAAAGATTTCAACAAATTGAGTTGGGATTTCATTGAAATAAATATTCTTGCTTTTGGTTTCTGTCGAACCTGGAATAAATGGGTTATGAATTTAATTTCTTCTGCGTTCTACTCTATTTTTGTTAATGGAACACTCTCGTCGACCTTCACCCCCTCTCGGGGGATTAGACAAGGAGATCGAGTCTCTCCTTTTCTTTCATTCTAATGTATGAAGGCTTGAGAAGAATGCTTAAAGCAGCCTTATTCTCTAATTCTTTATGAGGTATCTATATACATGGACCTCCTCCCAATGTTTATCAGCAATTTGTGGATGACAATCTCCTTTTTGGCAATCCTTCGATTCAGGAAGCACGTGCATTGAAGTCCATTCTGAACACCTTCTCTAAATCTTGGAGAACCTGCATCAATTATCCTAGGTCTCAACTTTTCTTCTATAACACCCCTATCATTAGCCAACGCAATATTTCCCAAATTCTCAATATACCTATGGCTACCTTACCTTCTAAATATCTTGGAGCTCCGCTCTTTGATTCTACAATCAAGCATACTTCTTGGAAAGAAATTCTGTATAAAATTGAAACCCACATAACTTCCTGGACCTTTCATTCCCTTAATCTTCCAAGTCGTCTTGTCCTTATCAAATATGTCTTGCAATCCATGACTTTTTATATTTTTCTGGTACTTGCTGCTCCTAAGTGGGTACTCAAGCATATTAAAAAACTCCAAAATAACTTTCTTTAGGGAAGTACTAATAAAAGACGAAGGTGGTCACTTATATGCTGGAAAAAGGTTTGTCTCCCAAAGCTTGAAGGAGGGATTTGGATAAGAGATCCAAAAATCAGTAACCAGGTCTTATCGGTTGAGCTTTGGTGGAAATAGATAACGCAAAATAATTGTCCTTGGGCACAACTATGTAATTATAAGTATTATCGAGATAAAACCCCTAATACTTTCATAATATTTGACCTGTATCCTCCAAGTTCCTCGATCTAGAAAGAAACTAACACCCAGTGAGCTCTTATATAACAACACAGCTTTTGGGAAATTCAGGACGAAACTAATGATCTCCTGTGGCATGACGTCTAGGAACAACTCCCCAGACTTAGAAGTCTCTTTAGTCGGGAAGATATTCAATTATATTCTCAACAAAATATCAATACGCTTGTGAATGACCTTTGGACAGAGGATATATCTTCTCCTTTTCGACATTGGAAAACAACCAGTAACTGGAGAACTAGCCTTGAGTCTAAACACTTGGATTCTATTTGGAAGGAAATTCAACAAAGGAGGATACGTATTAAGCATGGTATTGAAATCCTTATATAAGGTTACAAACACTTAGGAATTTATACGGTGAAGGAAGCATATTCTCTATCCACTTCTCATTGGAGGGAGCCTCCTCTCATAAATTGGAGGAAAATATGGAATCCAAAGCTATGGCCCAAAATATCTACGTTTCTTTGGTTACTATCCCATATATGTATTCTTACATGGGACAATATTCTCAAATGAGGCTTCTTTGGACCTTCATGGTACAATATCTACAATAGGCACTCTGAAACCATTGACCACCTCCTGTATTCTTTCCCTTTTGCTAGTGAGTTATAGGATAAGGCTAATGAGAAAATACGTCGCTCCATGAGATTAACAGATAACATTACAGAAACTCTTCAGTCATGGGATGCCAACCCTTTTCAAAGCTCCATTCTCAATGTTCTCTGGGAACTCATTCCTGGATTCCTTGCTTTGAATATCTGAAAAGAAAGGAATCGTAGCATTTTCTCAGACAAACATAAAACTCTAGAGGAAGTATGGGACATTATCACCACAAACCTTCAAGAAACACTCTTTGCTAGGATCTAGACTCAAACTGATTTTTCTATCTCTCCCATTGAAAAAAGACTATTGGATAATTGAAATTTCCATTTATCTCCCCTCGCAGGGCCCTCTAGTTCAAGGGTCACCATTTCTCGCCCTATCCTTTGGACCCCCACCACCAAGGGTGTCTTAAAACTCAATTTTGATGGGGCGTCAAAAGGAAACCCTAGTCTCTCTGGGTTTGGAGGAATTTTTAGAAATCACAAAGGAGAGACCTTGATCATTTATAATGGGAATACCGACCACAATAGCAATAACGCGGTGAATCTTGAGGGTGAAATCATGAATCTAGGTGTCTATTTTGGGTGGGAGAGGCAATGAGAAAAGGAGTGTTTGTTTTGCAATTCTGTCAACTTCGAGCAAAGAAAAATTAGATTTGTATTTAGAATTTCATTTTGTAGAAAAAACAAATTTTGTAGAGAATTTTGTTAGCTTTCTATTAGATATTTTTTATATTTTTTTTTATTGGCATTTGATATGTCATTTTTGAAAGTGTTTGATAGTATGTTATTAATTAATGAAATTCTGAAAAGTAGTCATGTTTTTAGACACAAGTTAATTCATTATTCAGCTATTGTTAATTAAAAACAAAATATGTTATGATGATCTAGACAGATTGTGCTAACATATGTCTATTAGTTTGTATCCAACAGCAGCATCAAATAATTATTGTAATTTTTTTAAGTAGACAATTCTAAAAAACTAGCATAAACTTGACATGTTTAGGTTGACAAAACATCTTCCCTAATTTCCATTTGAAAACAAAAAAACTAAAAGTACCCTTTTTAAGACAAGACATCAATGTTCACGACCATGATTTTTCCAAAAAATTTCATCGTGTCTTTAAGAAGTTATTAAATTTTCATTTTAATGGATTCTATTAAATTTTGAAGCAATCTAGACACCTTCTAAGAAATATAATAAATAAAATTAGTGGATCACACTAATTTCAACAAACTTCGCATCTA
>LPNX010236483.1:79739-113425 GCA_001517045.1 Pseudotsuga menziesii
GACCGAAAAAATTAATCTTTCAGCCGAAATTTAGATTTAACGGACGGAAAACAGTTCGGCCGAACTAATAGTTCGGCCAAAATTCTCTATTGAATTTTTTTCGCCAGCTGGAAACAAACTTGAAATGTTTTTTCAAAACATTATTTTGTTTCATGAACTTGAAACGTTTTTACATTTTTTCAAAACACCATTTCAATTCTTTATTTATATGGATGAAGGCTCAACACATTCGAACAATATTTTACATAGTTATAGAAGAAGGAAGGCTCTTTTCTCGTAAGTGTTCTTAAAACTTATCTTTTAAGGCGGAGGCTATTTTTATTTGATACCAACCATTATTTTGGAATTTTTTTATGGTAAATTGTTCTTAGAAACTATCCTGCTATTTTTCGTTAATAATAAAGATTCTTTTCGTAAATTTTTTATGGTAAAATGTTTATAGTAAATTGTTTTCAGAAATTATCTTCTAAGGTGGGGACTTTTTTTCTTTACAGAAGATGTTTCTAGAAAATATTTTATGGTACAAATTTTCTTAAAAATTCTGCACCAATTAATTCTATGGTACATTTAAAAAAATATTTTAAACAATATTTTATGGACATATTTACTTTAAATATAACCTTTCCTTAAACTGGTTAATTATCGATTTTTAGTAGTCATATTTTGGCCTTTTAACTCGTAAGTTATATTTGATGAACGCGGCTTTATACTGGTTAATTATACTTTTATAACATTTAAATAAACTGTAATTGTTTTTGTAATTCATGTGGCCTAGAAGTGCCAAATTTGGTTGATAACCTTCCTCGTAGCCATTATCACTACTTTTTGTACTCATATTGCTAAAGGTGGATGGCTCTTACTTTTATTGTATTGTCTAGGGTGAATTTCTGTCTTCGATGATTAAGATTCTCTCTAGGGAAATTTATTCTAAGTTGAAGGTATACATTGAATAATCATGGGCAACAAAAAAACGTGAAAGAGGAAATGTGATAGCACTCGAGATGATGCCTTACATAATGAAAAGAAAAAATTCAAATACCATGAAAAAAAGAAACAAAAGAATACAAATATTGAAGACATCGCTAATGATGATGTAACTAGAGACTTGGATCAAAATGTTGATGATATGAATGTTCAAAATCAAACTCAAGAAGAAATTGAACGAGGTATGTACAAAAATTGTAAATTTGTTTAAAATGCAGTAACTAGTTTTTGTAAATGATTTTATTTTTAAATATAATTTCCAAATGCATATACAAATGTTGAAGATGTTGAAGACATTGAAGAATCACAAAACGATGCAAATATTCAATCCAATAGAGGTAATATATATAAATATTTTAAACCATGTAATTATAATTATAATTATGAGTCATGTTTTTATGATTCAAGTTAAGTATATTTGAAATATTCTAAATTAAAATTGAAATTGAAATATATATAGGTGGCTTCATCATTGACGACGACATGTTACAAAATGTTGATAAAGAAAAATTTGGAAACACGAAACCTTACCATATTGTACGATATCGTGCTGAAAAGATGCATGAACAATTTCTGGAAAAGGAATCAGTGGCAACACAAGCTCAAATGTTCAGGTGTTTGTTAGTCTCCAAGAAGTTGAAGGAAGCTTGGTCATTATTGGGTATTCAAAATAAGACAAAAGATGCAAAGGTTAACAAAAATGTGTTCGAAAATATAGCTAATGCAATAAAAACAATTGGAAAATCAAGAAAGAAAGATACTAGTGCTACACGTAGAATAATACAAACACCGCTTATTTCATCTAGTACTAGACAAAAACGTTTGACAACGTAGATCACAAAGGTTATCGAAACTTCATGGAAAACATTGTACAAATATAACAAATTTTGATTATAAATAGATGTACAAATGATGATCTTGCTTGTTAGGCAATTATTTGTAGACAAACCTCTAAATATAGGGTCGGTGAAAGTGTTATAGATATGATGCATGAATATTGGGTGGAAATTTCATTTGTTTCACCAAATGAAAGAGACATGATACGATGCAGAATATCTTGAAATCAGTATGAAATCCATCCAAAAAATATATTGGAGATGACTCAAATACAATTGTTCAATAAATTAAAAGATGAACTCAATGAATTGAATTTTCAATCAATACATTTGTACAACAAAAACCATAGTATGTTAGACCTATCACTATTCGTGACACATGTTGTTGTCACTATCATGTTGAGTTTAAGTTATATTATGACACATTCCTTCGGTTTGGTAAAAAATTTTGGTTGAATTCACCTCCTTCTACAATTCGTGCTTTTATATATGAAATTCTATGTGAAAGAGATAATCATGCTATTTTTTACAACAAAAGATGTGTTAGTGGAAAGAAATGTGATCATTGTGGAAAAATATCTTTATTCCAACATAAATGTCCTATTGATATTAACAATCAGTCATTTTCAAATATCATAGTTGATTGGAAGAGATACGAATATGTCACTTGTTCCCACAATTCTACAAGTTCTTCAAATGCTCTTTCGAAAACGATATATTTACAAGAAGATAAATTCAGTGTTACAGAGTTTTTGAAGAAGTTTGAAAAATAAATTTATAAATACATAAAACATTCACATAGATCACAATGGAAAGACTTGCAATTCAAACAATCACATGATGTTTTTCCACAAGGGACTATTTTTTCTGTGGTTGATTTCACATAGAATTACACATTTGAAGCACAAAAAGAAATATAGAGTGAATATTATCATTCTGACCAAGTTTCTATATTTGTCCATGTTCTGTATAGACATGCTCAACAAAATGTTGATGATATAGAAATCACGAATGACAATTGACATGTGATCAAGGAATACCATTTCTATATCAATGATGACCACACAGAATGGTACACATTATGTACAACATTGTTTTGATATTATTTATGGTTCATTGAAAACACGTGGAGTTGTAATGAATGAACATTGGATATGGTCAGATGGATGTCTAGGGAAATTTAAATCTTCATGATCATTCTTCTCGCTATGTCTCCTTTGTAAAAAAAAATATTAAACATCATTGGATTTTTTTTTGAAACTGGTCATGGAAAATGGGAGCACGATGGTGTGGGGGCGTGTAGAAAATGAGCACTTCAAAGGTATTGAATGAACCATTCTTCTGATCAATTTGTGTGTGCTAATCAAGTTGTTCAATGGTGCCATTTAAATATCATCCATGATTACAATCAACAATCAGAAGATGTGTGCATGTATGAACTTTTTTTCCAAAAAAAAATGATTCAACTTAGAATGACTTTAATATGTACATCTACTAACATTTTATTCACATGTACATGTAAAATTGTTTATGTTGGACAGGTTTTTTTGGCATATTAGAATCCAAGATATAGACAGATCAATCCCATATGATGCTAGCACTATTCATGGAACTCAAGATTTACACTCAATCAAAACAAAAACCTTCCAAAATGTGTTTTCATTTGATAGTAGGAAGCTAACATGCTTTTGTCCTATTTGCATGGAGGACACATAATCGATAGAGAATTGTGAAAACATCAATGACAATTTTGTTAAACCTTGGAAACACAACAAAACTAATTTAAAAGGAAAAATGTCACTCGCAAACTTTGAAGAGTTGGAATCAGAGGACATTGCAATATCAACTAATGGTGATAGAATTTCCGATCTGGTTACAGAAGGTAATTTTATGTATACTTTACTAAATTTGTAATTATATATATGAAAGTGTTTTGATTTAATGAAGATGAATTTGACAAATTCTATGTTATTAATTATGAGCAGGATATGCATTTGTTGCGATTGCACCCATAAACAACAACAAAAATGTAAGATATTATTTGATGCGATGTATAGAGAGAAAGATGAAATTATTGGAGGACTATGATGACAGAGGTTTTATATATGAAAGAGGGTCAATTCTATTAAAATGTTATTTTTTTCAAGAAACATATCAAACTGAATGTGACGTTCACTTTAAAGACTATCAACTTGATGTCATATGTTTCCAATTTAGTAATTTGGTATGCACAGCTCACATAAGGTTGATAGAAGTTAAATCAAATAAAAAATTGAAACCTAGAATATGGAAGATGTCAAAATTTGATTATGAAAGAATAATTGAAGATGACATTCCTTTACGATATTAGTTCTAATTTGAATCATGTTGAACATGATACAAATTTTTGACATGAACGACATCTTCATTGGTTTTATAATTGTGACACTCAAATAGAGTGATTATTGATAAGTTCTAAGCTATATTGTTTTGATGACTTTTTAAGCATGTTCCTGAAAATGTATTGTTCTTGAAATTAATGTTCTGCTCTTGAGTATGTGTTATGCAATTGCCAAATTATGAGATCTGTGCCTTCTTGAAACTTAAATATGATAGACCATTATAGTATATTGTTGAACTTATGTACATGTCAAATTTGTAACATCCCTCTTTTTATGCCTCTGAATATTTGTAATTACTAAATGTATCTGTTCTCTGGTGAGGAGCTCAAGGCCAAGGCCCCACCAGCAGAACCTTGTATGTCAGTTGATGAGATTTTTCCTAAGTTATAAACTGGGAGACTTGAGACCTAGACATAACCTAAAGCAACAGGCAACTAAATCCACTAGGGAAGGTTAAATAGTATATGGGTCTCGAAAATTAGAAGGAAAAAATAAACATCTTCCTTAATCGACATAAGGTCGTGAGTGACGTCCTAGGTCGAAGAAAGCCTAAATAGACTAACTTGCCTTCTGGTCCTTAAGAATAATCCTACGTGTTGCGCCTAAAAGGGCACCACGTGCCGAGGGGGTTCCTCCTTGAACTTATATGAAAATAACTAAATTTTCATCTTAAATATATATATATATATATATATTCTAATCATCTGACGGCTAACAAAAGATGAAGCACTTCAAAAGGGGTTTAACTCCACCATTGATTCTCAAAGAAGACAATGATGGTGACACAAGAATTATAAGTTCTATATTTACGAATCAATGCTACCTTTGGTTGATGAATTTCCCAGAACATTGGTGAGACTTATTTTTTTAGTTTTTATAATAAAAAGGGGTAAAAGCAAGTTTTGGGAAGGGTTCGCCCTTTATGAGAAAAGGGGGATTTTTCCTCCTTGATTTTCTTACAATAAAAAGGAAAAATTTCTTTCAATAAAAAAAAAAGAAATGTGTAAGATGGAAAAAAGCATCAAAATAGAAAATCTGAAATTCATTAGTGGCATTAAAGAAAAAACAAAGAGGATATTCCTCCACGAGGAGAAAAATCCCACCTAGTGAGGGAATTTGTCAGCTAATACCTCGGTTTAAGCAGAGGAATGAGCAGCGATGGAAGGGGGATATTTAGAATGGGGATAATTTCAAAATAGCATTAACAACTTCCCGGCCATGTTTTATAAAAAACCCTAGATATGATGTGAAAAGGGCGCAGGATTTTGGGGAGGAGTGCCTATTTGAGGAAGAGCTCTTCATTTTGGGAAGACTTCCTAGTATTGGAGAATGGAGAGTTTTTCTGAGAACACAGCCATGAGATCGAAGGAGAAAGATCCCAACTCTTAACGCTTGGGAACAACTCCTTCAACAGCCTGCGTTTTAAGGAAAAGCTGAGGACGATCATGGGAACTGCATTGGGATTCCTTATTTTCTTCGAGAGGACTGGAGGAATGTTAAAGTTGTTCCATGCTGTTGATGACCATGAGAACCCTCACCTTGTATGTGTGGATCTCAAACTTTAATTCTTGACTTTGTCGACCCATGATATGATCGTGATCCGACCTTTCTACTGTACAGTTAAGAATCTTAGGTTGGGATGACCCTCAACATGAGTGCGGATCTTTGTTTTTCTCTTGAGTCGCAGAGGGCATCGTTTCTGAGTGGTTAAAGATTCCACTGCGTTGAGGTGGGTGTCTTTGGGAAATAATTGAGGAGGAGAATTGCGCCAGCGTTCCAGGGAAGGCTTGGAATGGGCTTTGTGTTCTCCTTGTTAGGAGGTAATGAAACACTGTTTTATAAATCCAAGAGTTTTGCTTGTATCGGGAAAGGGGGCCACACCGTTGCAACTTGAGAATTTCAAATGCGTCTCGGAGTCATGAATGCTAAGGTTAGCGTGGATGATCTGAAGGGGAGATTTATTATAGTCTCTTCTTAACCTAAATCCCAAGGTATGTTTTATGCTTGCGTTTTTATTTGCTTGAGGCAAACACTGACGAATGGGGAGGAACGGGGTGAGCTCCCAACTCTCAAAACTGAAGCCCTCCCTCAGCGCTGTGTTTATTTAATTTATTTTATTTACTCTTACCCTGTCTTTGTTGAATCTCCGAATAGGATTTCTTAATGAGGTATTGAACCGTGGTGAAGGTCAAAAACCACGCTCAGGTTGGATACCTTCTAACTGTGACTGATCAATGATCGGTGTACGTGGTAATTTCAGAACCATACCTACGCCCGACTCCTTATGCGATGTAAATAACGATGGGTAGATGTTGGTAAGAGTTTAGATACATGGTGTCATATTGGATATTCCTTACGATTGACTGATTTTGACTTGTGAATAGGTAGTTATATCGCTTCCTGTGTACGGTTTGTAGTAAGTATGGTTACAGACCTCATATTTAATTCCCTTCGGCCTGTTATATTGAACGTAGCTCAATATACATGCCCTCTGTCTGAAAACAATGTAACTTCATTTGCTGCATGGGGGTGTTGGTAGGCTATTTTTAATTTTATTGATATGTATGCAGTGCATGTTCAATTGATTGGAGACGTGAAGATGTAAACAATTTGTTTAATAGCTGAGCAACTTGAATGCCTTTAAAGTGATTTAAATTCAAACATGATCACGTTGAAGAACATCAAATAGGCGCGGTTGTTTTTTTCTGTTTGGATGTCTGCATGGGGAAGTTCTGAATGCAATCCAATTTTATTTATTTGTTTTCTGCAGGGAAATTTCGTGTTCATAAAACACGATTTTACGGGTTGATTGGTTTCAGCCCAAGTTTTCTGTATTCATTTTTCCATGCATAGCCCATTTCCATTTGGGCGGTTGTGGCTACTACTGTCATAATCACTTCTGTATGAGTATAATGCCTTAAATTTCATATAGGGTTGTAAGGAGTTCTGAATATGTTAGATTGTCAATCTCTTGTACAATAAGTACATAGAGAATCAAGTCTTAATGAGTGAAGACACAAGATCCTTGATGTTTATAATATAAGTGCCTATGGGTTGCCCTGGAATAGTCAAGGATTGGTTTGGGTCATTGGAACCTCCGTTGGTGCTACATTTTAAGTGCATTTTGTGTATTGGTTCAGTCTCTTGGACTACATTGATTTCGGTATTTTCTGAAGTGGATTTCAGTACGTCTGAATTAGTTATTTGGACCATCTTGTGCTGTGGAAAATAAGCTCTACATTTCGGTTAGGAAGGAGAGCATGGTAACCATGTGGTGCATATTGTAATCTATTTATGAAAATAAATGTTGCATGATGCGACCGTTTGGTGGACGTAACCCCAGGTTTGGGGTGAACCACGTACTTCGGTGTCCTTTTCATTTTGCGCCTTATGTTGATTATCTTCTCTTGAATATGGCTGTCTATGTGTGTTGTGTATATTTTACTGCCTTCATGTTATTTCTGCACCTAGGATCCTGATCTGCAATTGGACTGTAGTACTATAAAGGATGATCAAATAATCTTATTGTTTGTCTTTTGGACATTTCCGAATTCGATTGTACATGTTTCCATTTTAAATCTGCCACTATCATTATTGACAAATGTTATAGCAACAACAAAACCAAAATTTTACCCCCTTGTTCACACATAATGGCACCAAGGTACATGGGCTACGTTACATATGGTATCGGAGCGAGGTTGAAACGCTCGGGCCTATTGGGCTCAAAACGCTCTAGCATGTTTCGTTTTAACTAACGATTGAATTTATCTCCGTGACCCATGAAAACTAACAAGTTCGCACTGTTCGTCTAATCCAGGTACCTTAAGTCGTACCCAATACATATGTTTATTGAGTTGTGCAGGAGAAGTTGATGTCTTTACGGGGTTTTCAGAAGGTAGCATCCTCTGCGATTTTTCTAGGTATGACTCATGATCGCCTTCTAAGTGTGCTTGACTAATAAATAGACCTGTGTATAGTATAGCCTGTGATTTATGTTTGTCATTTTTTTAATGCACCCGAAATGAGAACTCAATCTATATATATATATATATATATATGTTTGTATAAATTGTCATAACCCTGAATTGCCCTCTGCATGGGTTTGATAACAAAAGGGATGTGTTATGATCTCTATCTGGTTGCTCTTACCTGATCAAGGGATGTGGTACAACCATAAGTCATGATTTCCCTACTGCGTGTGCTTGAGTAATACATGAATTTGTGTATCATAGGTTTGTGAACTATGTTTTCAGGCAGTTTGGATATGTTTGGGTGTTGCCCAAGTTTGTATTCCCTCTAGGAGTATTGCGTAAGCGTGTGCTAGTTTATTTCTTGCTTGATCATGTAATAAGATTTTGATTATGTGCTTTCCCAGATTTTAAATTTGATTTCTGCTTGAAAGATGGAAAGAAAACGTTGCTGGTTTGAATTATTTATTAGAGATCGGGTAGTTGCTAGTATTTTCAGTTCAATTTTCAAATTAAACCTAGAAATAAATCGCTGGTAGGGATCAACGATTGCAATCTTATATAGATCTGGTAAATGCTAGGGTTTAATTTTTAATTAGTATTTAAGTATGAAAGTAAATAGCTGCTGGGGAATTAGCGATAGCAATATTATACAAATCTAGTAATTGCTAGTGTTTTAAATTTAATTTTGCTTCGAATCTAGAAAGAAAACACTCTTGGGATTTATGCTTTGAATTATTTATGGGATTATAAAGAATCATGGTAAATGCATTACCTTATAGATTGAATGCTGCTAGTGAAAAATGTTTGAATTTGTTTATATATATCTGTAAAAACGTTGCTCGGATTTACGGTTTAAAGTCTTAACAAATTGTAAGGAATGATAGTAAATGTTGAATGTTGCTGGTGAAAAATGTTTGAATTGGTTAGCATTGGTGGGATTCATGGTTTGAATTCTTAACAACTGGTAATCGTGGTAAATGTATTATCTTGTTGATTGAGCGTTTTTTCTGGAAAAATGTTTTATCGATAAGTAACAGGGATTTATATGTGGTCATCATTCAAATGACGAGAAGGAAAAATTTCGCAGCATAGGTGTAGAAAAACTTATTATAAACACATGATGAACAAGAAGAAATGATATGTTTAAATTACCTGAAAACAGATTTCATTGCTTGAAACTAGTTGAGGTAGATTAGTAATACTGTTCAACATCTATCTCTCATTACCTAGGAAGAGTGATTCGAAAAGCAAAGCTCCTTTAAGGATCACCTTATCATTTGAAAAAGACGCAACCATTTCATTAAATGTTTCCTTGAAAATGAATATTGTTTAGTTACTATGAAATCGATTTAATTACTGTGCATTACTGGTAATTATTTATTCAACATTAAATGTTTTATTAGGTTTGCATATTGTTTAGTTACTATGGAATCCATTTAATTACTGTGCATTGCAGGTAATTATTTAATGAGCGGCAACCATTTCATTAAATGGTTTTTGGAGTTGAATATTATTTAGTTACTATGGAATTGATTTAACTACTGTGTGTTGTTGGTAATTATTTATTCAGCATTAAATGTTTTTTTTTAGAATTCCATATTGTTTAGTTACTATGGAATAAAGCTTAGAGTGTTTACTTTTTAGGCCTCTATTGCTTTAATGATCTCTGATTGGGTAACTCCCTGAATGGAGGTAGGGCAAGTCTTGGCTACAATGAAGAAGAATGTATAAAGGTTATATTTATTGGGATTTTCTGACCTTATTGTGGTGAGGCTTATTGCAGGCAATTTACTTTGTTTAGAATTGTTAACAGGATTGGATGTTGGATTTATGGGATTGATAAGCACTTTAAAGGTTCAGATGTAGGATATATAAATTGCAACAGTGAGTGAATTTTTCTGTTGTAAATTGAAGTTGATGAGTGGTTGCATTGTCAAAATCTTCAGGTTTTATGTGTTTTCTTGCAAATGGTGTTGGTATAAGAAATTGAAAGGATTTTGTGGCTTCTTGTAAATGCCTACTTGTCAATTCTGGTGATAAAAGGGCTCTTATCGGATGAATGAAAAATGAAGGCGGGACTTGTGCAAAATTTTTGATGTTCTTTGAATTAATAAGATGATAAACTAACACCCATAAAGTGCTTGCAGGCATGGGATTTATTGCCATGAAAAAGGCTAAAGCTCCAGGACTATGATGAGTTAAATCTCATGTGTATAAATTTATCACCAGAAGAGGGAGTGGTGATGGAGGTAGTGGTTAAAATCTACCTTGTTTTCCCCAGGGCCAGCGAGGGACCATTATGCATTCTGGGGACGCCCAGATGTAAGACATTTGGTTAAGACTCGTTCCGCACACATTAGAGGACTGTCACATGAGTGGGGGACTCTGTGAAGAGAATAACCTCTAGGCGCTGTGGAGGTGTGTGAGAACAGAGTGCCTTAGCTTGGTGAAGCACCCTGAAGAGCACAAAAATGAGATATGCCTAAGAGGGGTACAGGGTATCGTCCTTGTGTTGGGTGGCTTGAATTGGCACTTGGTGTGCTGGGATGAAGGAACATCCAGAGAAAAGAATAATGACAAAGCACCCTAAATAGCACATAGGAGATACACGAAGGGTTGGTATTGTCCTTGTGTTGCGTGGCTTGAATTGGTACTTGGAGTACTGTTGGCACTTGCTGTGCTGGGATGGAGGACATCCAAAGAAAGGAACAATGCGGAAAAGGTATGTGCTTTGCAGGTAAACTTGTACCGATGAGGTAATATGTTATTGGCAATAGAACTGATATGTTTTGAAAATTATATAATGGGATTTCTACATTGTCTCAAATGTCAATGCTAGTAGTCATGTTTTATTGATGTATCAATTGCATTCTGGAAAATAATGGGGTATTATGGCACCAATGAACACAAAAAAATTGCAGATTGTTACAATGCAAAAGAATTTATGACTTATGTTTAAGTTGAATTGTGACTTGGACATGAATTACTGAAAGGACTAAATTATAGTTATGATACTGCAAAAGACTTGCTAAGTATGTTGCATAATGAATTGACTCTTATTGATGGAAATTGGGTAGACCCGATTTTTGCAGGTCCTACGAACCCACAAGGATCAGAAAGGAAAAACCGAAAGAGAGATCCGAACAAGGCGAAGCAAGAAGAGATGACTCCAGAGAAGAATAAAAGTTTTAGAAACAAGAACACCGAGGACGGTGTTAATTTTAGGGGGGAAGGATGTAACATCCCTCTTTTTATGCCTCTGAATATTTGTAATTACTAAATGTATCTGTTCTCTAGTGAGGAGCTCAAGGCCAAGGCCCCACCAGCAGAACCTTGTATGTCAGTTGATGAGATTTTTCCTAAGTTATAAACTGGGAGACTTGAGACCTAGACATAACCTAAAGCAACAGGAAACTAAATCCACTAGGGAAGGTTAAACAGTATATGGGTCTCGAGAATTAGAAGGAAAAAATAAACATCTTCCTTAATCGACATAAGGTCGTGAGTGACGTCCTAGGTTGAAGAAAGCCTAAATAGACTAACTTGCCTTCTGATCCTTAAGAATAATCGTACGTGTTGCGCCTAAAAGGGGGATTTTTGGGAAGGGTTCGCCCTTTATGAGAAAAGGGGGATTTTTCCTCCTTGATTTTCTTACAATAAAAAGGAAAACTTTCTTTCAATAAAAAAAAAAAGAAATGTGTAAGATGGAAAACAGAATCAAAATAGAAAATCTAAAATTCATTAGCGGCATTAAATAAAAAACAAAGAGGATATTCCTCCATGAGGAGAAAAATCCCACCTAGTGAGGGAATTTGTCAGCTAATACCTCGGTTTAAGCAGAGGAATGAGCAGCGATGGAAGGGGGATATTTAGAATGGGGATAATTTCAAAATAGCATTAACAACTTCCCGGCCATGTTTTATAAAAAACCCTAGATATGATGTGAAAAGGGCGTAGGCTTTTGGGGAGGAGTGCCTATTCGAGGAAGAGCTCTTCATTTTGGGAAGACTTCCTAGTATTGGAGAATGGATAGTTTTTCTGAGAACGCAGCCATGAGATCGAAGGAGAAAGATCCCAACTCTTAACGCTTGGGAACAACTCCTTCAACAGCCTGCGTTTTAAGGAAAAGCTGAGGATGATCATGGGACCTGCATTGGGATTCCTTATTTTCTTCGAGAGGACTGAAGGAATGTTAAAGCTGTTCCATGCTGTTGATGACCATGAGAACCCTCACCTTGTATGTGTGGATCTCAAACTTTAATTCTTGACTTTGTCGACCCATGATATGATCGTGATCCGATCTGCTACTGTACAGTTAAGAATCTTAGGTCGGGATGACCCTCAACATGAGTGCGGATCTTTGTTTTTCTCTTGAGTCACAGAGGGCATCGTTTCTGAGTGGTTAAAGATTCCACTGCATTGAGGTGGGTGTCTTTGGGAAATAGTTGAGGAGGAGAATTGTGCCAGCATTCCAGGGAAGGCTTGGAATGGGCTTTGTGTTCTCTTTGTTAGGACGTAATGCAGCACTGTTTTATAAATCCAAGAGTTTTGCTTGTATCGGGAAAGGGGGCCGCACCGTTGCAACTTCAGAATTTCAAATGCGTCTCGGAGTCATGAACGCTAAGGTTAGCGTGGATGATCTGAAGGGGAGATTTATTATAGTCTCTTCTTAACCTAAATCCCAAGGTATGTTTTATGCTTGCGTTTTTATTTGCTTGAGGCAAACACTGACGAATGGGGAGGAACAGGGTGAGCTCCCAACTCTCAAAATTGAAGCCCTCCCTCAGCGCTATGTTTATTTAATTTATTTTATTTACTCTTACCCTGTCTTTGTCGAATCTCCCAATAGGATTTCGTAATGATGTATTGAACCGTGGTGAAGTTCAAAAACCACGCTCAGGTTGGATACCTTCTAACTATGACTGATCAATGATCGGTGTACGTGGTAATTTTAGAACCATACCTGCGCCCGACTCCTTCTGCGATGTAAATAACGATGGGTAGATGTTGGTAAGAGTTTAGATACATGCTGTCATATTGGATATTCCTTACGATTGACTGATTTTGACTTGTGAATAGGTAGTTATATCGCTGCCTGTGTACGGTTTGTAGTAATTCTAGTTACATACCTCATATTTAATTCCCTTCGGCCTGTTATATTGAACGTAGCTCAATATACATGCCCTCTGTCTAAAAACAATCTAACTTCATTTGCTGCGTGGGGGTGTTGGTAGGCTGTTTTCAATTTTATTGATATGTATGCAGTGCATGTTCAATTGATTGGAGATGTGAAGATGTAAACCATTTGTTTAATAGCTGAGCAACTTGAATGCCTTTAAAGTGATTTAAATTCAAACATGATCACGCTAAAGAACATCAAATATGTGAGGTTGTTTTTTTCTGTTTGGCTGTCTGCATGGGGAAGTTCTGAATGCAATCCAATTTTATTTATTTGTTTTCTACAGGGAAATTTCATGTTCATAAAACACGATTTTACGGGTTGATTGGTTTCAGCCCAAGTTTTCTGTATTCATTTTTCCATGCATAGCCCATTTCTATTTGGGAAGTTGTTGCTACTACTGTCATAATCACTTCTGTATGAGTATAATGCCTTAAATTTCATATAGGGTTGTAAGGAGTTCTGAATATGTTAGATTGTCAATCTCTTGTAGAGTAAGTACATAGAGAATCAAGTCTTAATGAGCGAAGACACAAGATCCTTGATGTTTATAATATAAGTGCCTATGGGTTGCCCTGGAATAGTCAAGGACTGGTTTGGGTCATTGGAACCTCCGTTGGTGCTACATTTTAAGTGCATTTTGTGTATTGGTTCAGTCTCTTGGACTACATTGATTTCAGTATTTTCTGAAGTGGATTTCAGTATGTCCGAATTAGTTATTTGGACCATCTTGCGCTGTGGAAAATAAGCTCTACATTTCGGTTAGGAAGGAGAGCATGGTAACCATGTGGTTCATATTGTAATCTATTTACGAAAATAAATGTCGCATGATGCGACCGTTTGGTGGACGTAACCCTGGGTTTGGGGTGAACCACGTACTTCGGTGTCCTTTTCATGTTGCGCCTTATGTTGATTATCTTCTCTTGAATATGGCTGTCTATGTGTGTTGTGTATATTTTACTGCCTTCATGTTATTTCTGCACCTAGTATCCTGATCTGCAATTGGACTGCAGTACTATAAAGGATGATCAAATAATATTATTGTTTGTCTTTTGGACATTTCCGAATTCGATTGTACATGTTTCCATTTTAAATCTGCCACTATCATTATTGACAAATGTTATAGCAACCACAAAACCAAAATTTTACCCCCTTGTTCACACATAATGGCACCAAGGTACATGGGGTATGTTACAAAATTGATTATTTTTACTTAAATATGATATCAAGTTCTTACATCGTTGAGCTTATGTCCATCAAATTGACGAAACTTATAAAATAGTGTTCTTACATTGTTGAGCTTATAGCTCATTGCTATTATATTGTTTAGCATATGTATATATCAAATTGATGTAAATTATGATATATTGTTACCGGATTGTTCAACACATGTACATCAAAAAAATCTATATAAATTTTATAACGAAATTGGTATGTACAATTGTATAAATTCATAACATACAATCTTTCAATATTAACATTACTAAATCATTACTAATGATTAAAAATCATTTAGACACAAGTACTAAATATTGAACATTACTAAATATTACTAACTAAATATTATTAAATATTTAGATACAACTACTAAATTGAACATTACTAGAGCATTAAATATTGAACATTACTAATGATTAAATATCATTTAGACACAAGTACAACATATTGTATATAAACATCAATTACATATTGAACAGATTGAACATTCCTAGCATTCCTAATATATTATTCCACTTACTTAAATCATTGAAAACATTCCTAACTAGTTCATTCCAAAAGTGCATTTTATTGAACATTCATTATAAGTGCAAACAAATTTCTAAAGTGCATTTTAATGATTATTCTACAGCTATTATATACTATTCCACCAAAATGATTGAAAACATTCATAATCAACATTCCTAAAGAGCATTAAATATTGAACATTACTACTGATTGAAAATAATTGAAAACATTTCTAACTAACAATCCTAAAGAGCATTAAATATTGAACATTACTACTGATTGAAAACAATTTAAACATAAGTACACCATATTGTATATAAACATCAACTAACATATTATTGTATCTAAACATCAACTAACATATTGAACATTCCTAACATTCCTAAAGTGATTCTTTAGGAAAATATATGTACTAACATTCTTTATGATTGAAAACATTCCTAAAATGCATTTTAATGAATAATCAATAGATATCATATATTATTCCACGTACTTAAATAATTGAAAAAATTCCTAACTAGTTCATTCCTAACATTCATAATGATTGGAAACATTCCTAAAGTGCATTTTATTTGAAATTTTACAGATCTATCATATATTATTCCACCTAAAAATGATTGAAAACATTCCTAACTAACATTCCTAAAGAGCATTAAATACTGAATATTACTAATGATTGAAAATCATTTAAACACAAGTACATCATATTGTATATAAACATCAACTAACATATTGAACATTCCTAAAGTGGTTCTTTAGAAAAATCTATGCATATATAAATTCATAACATACAAACATTAATAACTAACATTCGTTATGATTGAAAACATTCCTAAAATGCATTTTAATGAATATTCAAAAGATATCATATATTATTCCACTTAAATAATTGAAAACATTCCTAACTAGTTCATTCCAAAAGTGTATTTTAAAGTGCATTTTATTGAAAATTCTACATATATCATACATATAGTATTCCACCTAGGAATGATTGAAAACATTCCTAAATAACATTCCTAAAGAGCATTGAATATTGAACATTCCTTATGATTGAAAATCATTTAAACACAAGTACAACATATTGTACATAAACATCAACTAACATATTGAACATTCCTAACATTCATAAAGTGGTTCTTTAGAAAAATCTATCTATGTTAACATCAAAGACATTAATCTATGTATCGCGTGACCAAATTAAATCATTTAAACAAAATTGACGAAATTAAATCATTTAAACAGTTAATTAAATTATATTTGAACTTCATCCAAAAACTATATATATGAGCGGTCCAAAATTATATATATGTTTAAAATGTATAAGTTAAACTAATAAGTTTAAAGTTTTGACATGGAATATGTCAAATCAACAAGTTCAGATTTATAAAAAATATATATAACTATGTAATATCCATTATATGGATATCACTCTCCACATTCTCCTGGGTATTGACCTATATAACACATACAACATATAATTAAGCTTCAATATATAAATTTTATTATATAAATAAACTTTAATAAAAATACAATTTGAATTTAAAGTAATAAGAAATAATAAATATACCTCAGTGAGCCCAACACCCAAAGAGCTCACCACATCCACATCCATGGAAGGGTGTACAAAACGTTTACCCACCTACAATTAAAATATCATTAATTAAACTTTTCATGTATATAGGTATAAAATATATTAGAATTTAAGATGTCTTGATCATTAAACTTAAACATTTAAAACATGTAATCTAAATGTAACTTAAATCAAATTTAAACAAAATGTCAATTGTTTTTAATCATTACTAAAACATTTGAAAGGTGCTTTATTTACCTCCAAATATTGGGAGACATTGGGAATGTCTCCCAATATTTATGGTGAGAGGGGCCCAAAACCCATGGTCCTAGGTGAAGGGATCGGAACCTATGAACACCAAAAAAATTTCAATCTTGAAAAAAGGTGTCATGACAATAATGAGAACCTATAAGTTTATAGATATTTATGCAAATGTACCTCTTTCAATTTCCCTAGGTTAACACTAGATTCGACCATAAAATCATGTTCATCCAACATTTGGGTAAAATGCAATTCAAATGAGTTCATTATATATTTAGATAAACTAACAAAACATGATTTAAAAACTATGAGGAAAACATAAAAGTTCTCACATACCTCCCCCCTCCCTCCCTCCTCACGATGGAGTAAATCAAACAATCCATCTCGACAATGTTTCACATATTCCTTGGAATATTTAAGGCTCATAGAATCTACCTCACTGTATGTTTTATAAGAAAAATGTGCAAGAGAATGATCATGTGCTCTATGTCAATCCATGCCCACATCAACCCCCACTAGAGCAAATGGCAAGTTGTCTCCTATGATGGTTCTAACCTCTAGACCAATCTGAGAGGTCACCTCCATCCATGATCGTAATGTAACAACTCTCTATGGTTGTGGAACCGAATGAGGTGTAGGATTAGGCAACAATGGATTGCGATAGGATCCTTCTCGTTCATATGCCCTACCTTTTCCAACAGCGTAAAATTTGGACACATTTGTGTAATCTAGATTCATGTTTAAAAAAAACTCTACATAAAAAAATATCGCAAAATAATGTGGCACTTTATCATTCCATGGAAATATACCATAGGAAGCCAAGAATACATCATATAAATGGTGTGCAATCTCGGGTTGATTGAAATATTGCACCTTTAACATCTTCTGATTCGGTCCTTCTTTAAAATTAAACATTGAAATGGCATATGATTTTGATACCCTCTTCTCTACATCAATCCATTTGTCAGGACCCATCACCTGAGCCCTACACATTCACATCAAGTGAATAAAACAATCTGTCATTGGCACAATAGTTCTATAGGCACCAATAAACTTGCCTAAATATGATAAAAGTATTTGTAAACTTTGTTGACTCTCTGTTGGTAGTTCCAAGCTAGCAAGATCATCCCTTAATTTTTTATGGTGGGCTCTACATTTTTCAAGGGTGATAGAAACCTCTTCATTTTCCCAAGGAAGAGCATCGGGTATATCTGAAGGATAAATGGTCATGGGCTAACAACCATGTGCTTGTTCAAAAGTATCCCTTCACCAACCTTGACCTTTTCTTCGAGCATTTGCATGACCTTGCTCTTGGTCCCTTACAATATACTCAGCATCTCCACCCTCATTTTCTTCAAGTGCATAACCCTCATTTTCTCTAAATGCATCATCACCCCTAGCCTCTTTGAATTCATCATCATAACCCTCAGTAGAACCATGATCCTCTACATTTACACATGTAATCATGTATAATTTAGTACATAAAGGAACAAGCATATATATACACATGCAAATTAGTAATTATTTAAATAGATTATATATATATGTAACATATTACCAATAAAATGTGGATGGTCCATTGGTCGTTCTCTAAAATAATGACCAGAAGAGGGAAAGCATTCACAATATGATGAATCAAACAATAGACCAGAAACAAACACTTGGCCATTGTTGGAGGAGCTAGTCGATGAGCCAACTAGGCTAGTTAACCGACTAATCGTAGATTAGGTTGGCCTCCAAAGGTCATGTCGGTTGACCGAAATGAAAAAGTAGTTACTTATAACTGTTTTGTAATCATATATAATAGGTTGTTGAGCCAGTTAAGAACTTGGTTCAGTTTTGTATATGTATGGACTATCATGTGATTCTATAATATAATCTGTTATTCTACTATTTGTTCTTGTCTCTTGTCTATGTATGCTTATATGATTCTATATGTGTATTATTGGTAACCTTATGTGATCTATGAGATTAAAACATTGGTTTCGTTGTCGGTAGTACATATATAGATGACATGACCAAACATAAATGATATCAGAGCAAGAGATTAAGAATTGGTGGGAGCATAATATTGCAAATTATTTACAAAATTATGCGAGAAGAAACAGATTGACCATTGCTTAAGCGAAGGAGAAATTCTTCACCAAAACCCATGAGAAATTTGTAGAATTGGTGCCTCAGTCATTGAAAAAAATATTAGATGAAGCCAGAAGAAACTAAATACCAAGAATTACTTAAGAATCTAATCCGAGGAGGAAGAACAAACCTGTCGGAGTGGTTTGAGAAAATTGTAGACGAATTCTTTCAAGAACAAGCAGTAGAGGAGAGAGTTTTAGTTGAAAATATTGAAAAAAGATTCTATACTAACTTTACTGAGCAGTTTATTTCTTCACTACCAGCCCTATTGTTCAAATTTGTAATCGACAGAGGAGTAGGTCATATAGTCGAACCTTGACCATTACTCATCGAACCGCCTGCAAACACTAACTGGGTAGAAAAATAGAAAGCATGAGAAAAATTTATTGTAGAAAGGGAGTGGGAGATGAATAAATAGATAGAACTATCAATATTACTAAAGTATCAGGTAGGATATGGGGGGTATCTTTCCATGTATCGGGGCAGAGTAAAATAATTCTGGTCGACCTAAGAAATACCACCACCAACAATGAAAAGTCGACCTAAGAAGTAAATTGAGCAGACAATGACTCACAAAGGTACATCGGACCTACAAAATATAGAAAGGGAGAAGAGACAGAAAACAAGGGAAGAAATACGAGATCAAGCTATAGCACTCCAAAGAAGAATGGTTTCTAGGGTGACAGAGCATGAGGAAAATCTGTCGCAGTCGGGTCATGATCAATGGGAAGAAGGAATAGATGGAGCGGTATCACCAATGGAAGAATATTTGTGGATAGAGCAGTGAGAATCTCTACAACTAGAAATAACCTAGGAGTTAAGACCTTTGTCTTTGATAAATCCGAGTAGCCAAATGCAGGCCATTATCGAGGAGGAACTAAGACTAAGAGTTGGTGAGCTCATTATATGGATTCGACTAGATGATGAAGTAAATGATGAAAATCATCTAGTGATCTGTTGACCAGAGGAAGGAAATTGGGTTACAGGTCAGGGGTACCTGTCCAACCGAAGCATCCATTTACTCTACCGCATACATGTAGGAGAGCCCCCCTGCCAAACAAATATTTACAAAACACAGACCAGTTAGACTCATGAGCACAATAGTGGAGTTGGATATTAACAGAAGAAGTCGAAACAGAACCGACAAAAAAATTATCTGATGGAAATGAAAGTTTCATCAAGACTAGCTATGGACAAAGAGATACACATAATATCCCACAACGTGTACCACCACCCTTACCATAGCCACCCCCTGAAGGATAAATTGAATTCGACATGGGGCACAGTTCAACACACATTCCCTTCTATGAGGGTGATGAATACCCCATACGACATTGGTTCATCTGCGAGTCGACATGGGAGGCCAATCAAGTTACAAATGATGATAGACAAATGAAACAGTTCACAGGTGCGCTACGGAAAAGAGCATTAACTTTGTATATGACCTATACCGAAAGAACACCTAATGTATCTAAAGTAGATATCAAGCAACAATTTCTATCCTTCTTCAAAACACTAGATGCAAAGCATCTAGAAGCGAAAAAAACTCAAATCTACAGTTCATAAACTAGCATAAACTATCCAAGACTATGATAAAATATGGAAAGACCTTTTCATCCAAATAGACTATGTCATTGATGAACAAATAATGATTCAATGGTTTCTTGCAGGAATGTCCCAAAAGATCCAATGGCACATAAGCCTAGATGCATTTAAAACGTATGAAGAAGTATTGACAAAAGCTCTACAGGTGGAGATGGATGAGGACTATCCAGCATACCCTGTTGTCGATGAAAAAAGTGAAGAACAATTAGAAATCATTTAGAAATCCTTGTGATAACTAAACCTCAAGGGTCAAGAGATCTAGTGCACAAAATGTTCTACAATCTACCAAACCAAAGATAATTTTTGACAGGATGTAAGTCGACAAGACGTCTATTTTGTTCAGAAAAAATGTTTCTGTTATATCTGTGGGGAGCATGGAGATCATACGAAAAAATATTTCCCATACAACATGAAGAATGGAAAAAATTCTTGGTGTGCGATCTGTGAAGTTAAGAGCCATGCAACAGCTGACTGCCACCTAAATCTGAAAAACTGGCAAAATTATCAGGAAGTCTACCAAATAAACGTTGTGGCCCAAAAAAATGATAATGTCTCAAATGAACAAAATGTACCAAACAATCGACAATATGAAGGCCATAGATACAAATGCCGGTTCGACAACCATCATGGAGGATTTGGAGGTCAAAGGTGATTCTCTGGAAAACATGACAATCGACCACGATGATTGATTCAATGCTTCCCATGCTATAAAGAGGGACACTGGTATGTGGATTGTCCATATAAATATAGAACTGACCTAAATTTTTGTGCTAGCTGTGGTGTGGGTGACCACTCCTTGGAAGATTGTCCCACCATACTTGAAAAAGTTAATAAAAAGAAGAATGTTAATGTCTTGTCTTGTGTTCAAAAAAGTGATATAATGTGAACAAAGAACCTACACATAGTAACTAGACAAGGAATGGAAATTGGAGGTGACAATCCAACAATAAGCAAGATTAAAGATAAAAATGAATATCCTAACCCTATAAAGAAAAAACAATTGTATAACGATGCATCGAGCATGTTTCAATAATTTTCTAGACAAGAAGATGTCACTGACAATTTGCAAAACAAACTTCACGAAATATTGAACCTAATACATAAAGATAAGTCAGTAGCACAATTCATTGATCTGCTAAACAATATTAAAAACAAAAATGATACAGATAAACAGACCAAGAGAATATGTAGCTTAAATAAAAAAGATAAGAATGATGCTGACCCACTTGTCGATCTAGAAATAGAAGGGTACCATATTCAACAAGTTGTTCTCGAATTTGGATCCCAAGTAAATATCATGACAAGGGATACATGGGAACAGTTGGGTAGACCTTGATTGAATGAATCAGGAATATATTTAAAACTGGCCGACCAAGGACTGATCGATCCCATTGGGGTTTGGAGAAATGTTGATACAACAATAAAATGCATTTCGACAGAATTTGATTTCGATATCATCAACCCTAAGGAAGGATATAACTCCTTTCTAGCCCTGGTAGGATACCACTGGGGTAGAAAAATGAAGGAATCTATCTCATTGGATAAATAAAGGATAAAACTAAAAGGAAATGGGAAGAAAGTGATTGTCCCGATTCACCCTTCACAACGAGAACCTTCGACTGAACCTATTGATGAAGAAGTCAATGTTCAACAACTCTACCAGATTCAAAATAATGAATATTATACTAAACCTAATATTTATGGAGAAATTCATCTAGGGAGCTAGGACTCGGTTGGATATAACTCAGATGTAGAATTGTGTGATTGGGAAATTGAAAACTTTGAAACACAAGCAAGGGGTTGCTAGACCATCCAAGCTATCTATAAGAAACCAACTCGACAATGCTTTTCTATATCAACTATTCCAAAAATATTTGAGAAAAAAATAAGGAAATATCCCTCTTTAGCACCAACAAAAACAAATAATAGATAGTCTTTGGTATAAAGAAAGAGAATCCCCATTTCTCTGTGTAGAACAAGTCTCTAAGATCCTAGGTGAATATGGCCGACTTCAAAGCCTGGTCGAAACGTTTATAGGACAAGATGCTTGGTGGTTGGATACACATCAGTCGAGACTGCAAACATGAACAATAGCTTCGACTTTATTTGTAGAAACATTCAGAGGAAGGAAGCCAACAAAGCAGGCACAAATACCTATCTTCACCAAAGGACAAGATCCAGAAAATCATATAAGAACATGTGAAAAAGAATGGAGAAGACTTGGTTACAAAGATGAGTGTATATGGCCACACCTGTTTCCCTCGACATTAGATGAACTACCTAATAAATGGTTTAAAATGGAAGAAGCACAAGACAAAAAATTCCTATGGAATGAACTTAGAGAAAATTTTATAGAGGACTTTAGATTTATACTAGAAGACAAAAATTTAGTCGAAGCTACAAAACAAATAAAAACATTTATATAGCCGACTACTAACAAGTCGACACAAAATAAAAGCTGACCAAACACAACATGCCATAACATTTGATCTAACAAAATATCTTAATAAACGAGACTTTAATTGGAAAATGAACATACACATGGGAAAATATTTCAGTGGAAATTTGATCACCCAGAGATGATCAAACCAGTCAAAATGATACTCAAAATCGAATCAACCGACGAAGTCGATACCAACCGGATGACGGCACTAGACTTTCCAACATTTTCACAGTTCAAAGAAGGTATTTGATAGATGAATGAATGTAAAGCGCTAGAATGGATGGATGCAGAAGTAAACACTAAAGAAATTGACATTTCTAATGATAATAGACAAAAAATGGCAAAAAATGGGTGATTATTGGAGAAAATAACAAACTATATAAATCGTCAACTTATTAAAGGAATTCCAAGATGTATTTGTGTGATATTACAGATACTTAAAAGGATTGGTAGTAGAATTGGGTGACATGAAGATAGACATCAAACCTGATGCCCGACATATCAAGAAAATAGCTTGCAAATTGGTGCATAAATATAAAGAAATATTTAAAAAGGAGACCGACAATATGTTGACAGCTAGAATTATTTATCCCATTGACCAGTCAGAATGGGAAAGACTAATGGTTTTCCAACCAAAAATGCATGACTCAACAAAACTACGAATCTGGTTCGACTTTCGAGAGTTAAAGAAAGTTAACCAAACAGATCCATTTCCAACTCCATACGTCGATGAGATCTTAAATGAAGTCATAGGACATGAATGCTACTCATTTACAGATGGATTCTCAGGATATAATGAGATACCAATAGGAAAGGAAGACTAGAAAAAGACAACCTTCGTATGTGAATTTGGCTAATTTGCTTACAGAGTAATTCCATTTGGTCTCAAGAATGCACCTGCAGTGTTTTCAAGAATATTTGTCAAAACATTTCAAGAATACATTTATAAAAAAATGGTAGTATAATTTGACGATTAGACAATATATTCCATGCTGAAATATTATTGTAAATGGTTAAGGATTATGCTGGAACAATACCGACAGATTCAGTTATCTCTCAATATAAAAATTGCATATTATTAACCCCTATAGGAATCCTACTAGGGAATATCGTATGCAAGGAAGGTATCAAGGTCAACTTTTCTAAAATAAAAATTATCCTCGACTTAAAACCACCGGTTAATCTAAAACATGTCATAGTATTGTTGGGTCATACAGGGTATTACAGAAAATTCATCTGACACTATTTAGATATGAATTACCCATTGGAAGAACTTTTAAGAGAAGATCAGGAGTTCGACTGGATAGAAGAATGTGATACATAATTCGACACATTAAAAAGAAAACTAGTTGAAGCACCCACTCTTAGATTTCCAAACTGGTTGATCAAATTCTATGTGCATATTGATGCTTCAGGCCTAGAAATAGGTGCAATTCTGACACAACCGAGGGAAGACATAATGGATTACCCAATCATATACAGTAGCAGAAAATTAAACAAGGAAGAATGCAATTACTCAATGACAGAAAGGGAGGCATTAGGTATGGTCTTTGCACTTCAAAAGTATCGACATTACCTACTATCTAACCCCTTCATATTCTATACCGATCACCAAGCACTAAAATACCTCATAAACAAACGTTTGCACCATGGGAGAATCTGTTGTTAGCTATTATTGTTCCAAGCATTTGAATTCGAAGTAGTAGTTCGACCAGGACAATTGAATGTAGGACTTGACCACTTGTTGAAGATAGACATGAGGGAGGAACCTACAGGAGTCAAAGATGACCTGTCGAGCACACACTTATTTTGAATAGAGTTTGTTCCTACAAAATTAGAATAAATAGCACAATTATTGAAGAATGATCAAGCACTGGATGGAATGAGCAAGAAAAAAAAATTATCCATGAAACCTGCACCATATAATCTCATTAATGTATTCTTATATAAAATGGGTTTGGATGAAGTACTCCGTCGATGTGTGTTGGAACATGAACAATAAAATATTATGCATGAAGAAAAATATGGACCAGTGGGAGGACACTTTCAGTCGGATGCCACTGCTAAGAAAATTCAACAGTCAGGACTATGATGGCCAACACTGTACAAGGACTGTAAAACATTTGTTAGAAAATGTGATCATTTGTAACGTCTAGGTTGACCAATACCTAGTATGGAGATGCCTTTGATATCAGTAAACCAAAGTTTAACATTTGAAATCTGGGCCATCGACTTGATAGGGCCATTCTTAGTGTCAGCAAAAAGGACAGGTGCAGGGTACATCATAACAATAGTAGAATATGTCACTAAATGGGTAGAAGCAAAACCCGTTGAAACCTACTCAAGTGAGGTAGCTTCCAAATTCATATACGAAAATTTCATTACGAGATTTGGCCTCCCTCTAACCTTAATTAGTGACCAAGGTTCACACTTCATCAATAAAACTATCACAAAACTAACTGAACAGTTCAAAATTGGCCACCGATGAAGCACAACCTATCATCCTCGGTCGAATGGGGCGATAGAGGCATTCAACAAAAATTAACAAGGGGTCTAAAAAAAATATGTAATATCGACAAAGATGACTAGGACAAGAAAATACATGTAGTATTATGGGCGTACAGAACAACATATAAACGTTTAACCGACCAAACACCCTTTCGACTAGTATACGACCAAAAAGTAGTCGTTCGTTTACATTTTCGACAATAGATGCCTATAATAGTCGACATATTACATATCAATGTCGAAGAAGCAATAAAGGATCAAGTAATTCCACTAGCCAAAATAGAAGAACACTGACTGCTTGCGGTACAACACCGAGAAATTTAGAAGCAACAACAGAAGGCTTGGGACGGCCGAAACATTAAAAATAAGAATTTGTTGGTCAGAGACCTTGCAATACTATACAATAGTTGAGTGAAAGGAAAACTGAAAAAGCTACATAGAGAATGGATGGGACTTTACATTTTTGAATAAATAAATTCCAATGGATCAGTTCGACTGAGAAAATTACAGGGCACAGTATTTCGAAAACTGGTAAACAATGCCTGACTAAAACAGTGCCAAAAAACAAATTTGAAAAAAAAATCAAAAGAAAAGAGGTTTTATAACAGTTAACAAAAACTATAAAACTAGAAAAAATAAAAAACCTAACTCCAAAAATAATCAAAGGAAAACCAAAATGAATTTTGACAAACATAGTAGACCACCATTCGACAATAATCGACATTTTCACCATCGACATACCATAGATCGACCATACCATCGACATTGACAAGAGGATCAAAACATAAAATCAACCCATCATGACTACAGTCAGAGGAGCATCGAAACTAGAGTGCATTAAATTTGCCTTCATTAGAGCATCCCTTTCCATCAAATCCGCCATTAATAGCACCATTGACAAGATCGCTATCCGCTTCGCCTATCAATACTATGCCAGACAAAGATCACATACTATTTCACCAAGATCTAGAGCAACAGAATTATCAACTAAGAATAAAGCTGAACTGAAAACAAAAAAATGGCCCCAAAACAAACCAGAGCCATGAAAGACAAAGTAAAAGAGTTGGAATACGCCATAATTCCACCAGTGAAATGGTTATGAAACATTAAAAATGCGAAAGTGCAGAAAGTTTCATGGGCACAAAACTGGGTGGAAATCAAAGCATGGACTTACCAAGGTAAGTTAAGAATGAAAGAGGAAGCGACCAAGGTAAACCAGAGCACCATTATAAATTTTCTGAATGCACGTCTCATGGCAAGTTTTGGAGGTACAAAGAAAAATATTTTCAAATTCATCATCAGCCGGTACCACAATGGGAAGTTCTACTTCAACAGACCAGTGGAAATATCAGCTGCAACCATTTACAAACTTATTAGACTATCCAACAAAGGCGACCCTGTTCCTGTGGGCATCAAAGAAGGATTGGTTGAAAAACTAATGGGAACACGGGCAGGGAAAACCTAAAAAGGGTTAATTGTCGGGAAAATCCAAGCCACCACACCCATAATAGAGGCCACAATCATATCCATAGGCCTAACTATCATAGTACGTGGCTACGATTTGAAGCTCGACATGCTAGAAGCTGTCAACTACATAGAAAACACAGGAAAAATATACTATTGGGATCAATATATGACCGAAATGCTCAAATATATCTGTGAGAAGTTCCAGGAATCAAGTGCAATAATCACATTCCCATCACTCTTAATATGGATAGCAATGTACCACCTATGTCGAGTCAGGCATAAATACTTCTTGGAGACAAACATGTTTCATATGTGGCATTTTAATCCTTTTTTAATGGCTGAAACCCCACTAGAATAAGAAGAAAGCAAAGTGTTCCTGGAACATAGGTTTCAAATTCTTAAAGTCCAAATAGTCAGATGGAGGGTGCCACAAAACATCCGAAGATGTCTACCTCCTATTGTACATATCCAACTAGAGATGGACCACAAAGTAGTATGGCATAATAAAGGGTCTACTAGAGTAAAGGAAAAGCCCCTCGACTACAACCCAACAGTCGAGGAGATCTTCACAGAGCTGGATAGGCAGTCCAAAACCAACATCACCATACTGGAGCCTCTACAAAAGAAGGAAATCAACCCATTATAGAACCATTGACTGACCAGGAGAAGGAGGAAGACTATGAAGGCAACCTTCATATTAGTACTTTCACTTCAGAATACAGTCCAACAGAAGACCAAAACCCCCTCCAAATTGAAAATGTACCCACTAAATAGCAGGCTGCCACACCGACAGAAGAAATCATTATCATCTCAACTCAACAATAGGATAAAGGATAAGAACAGATAGAGGAAGAAATTCAAGCAGACAACCCAGAATATTCCATGACAAAGGAAAATTTGACGAAAATAGCTAAGGAAATATCAACTTCAAGGAGAAAGAAAGGAACTTAGGAAAAAGGGAAGGGGAAGCACAAACTCATCTTATCAGAGGAGTCAGAATATGAGGAAGAACTACTTGCTACTACTGCCGACATCCTTGAGGATTCTTTAACCAACAAGGTATCCGTCGAGACCCAATTCAAGCAGTTTGTCGAATAAGTAGCAAAGCAAGGAAGTCTTGAAAAGGTAAGAACTGCTACCCAGCTCGAAATAAATCCTATCAATTTAGCTCCGCACTCACCAAGACCTTCTCCAACTAGAATAACACCAAAATCAACCATGACCATATCACCAATTTACAATGAAATTATCCCCAGAACCCTTAAGGAAAAAATTGATAAAGATGTTGAACTTCAGCAATTTATCAACAGACTACCAAATCTACTCCCTAAAGCCCAATAGATCACCACCACCCATAAACTTGTCAAGTCAAGCTCTTCGCAAAAAAGTCTCACTCCACAAAATGAACAAGTTTCACCACCAACAATTGTGGGACTTATCAAATCATCATTCATTCACAACTTCGACCCGACATCCACCGTAGTCACAACCCAAATTTCATCATTTACACCAACCTTCCAAAAAATTCTGGTCACTAAGGTAGATACGGGATTAATTTCCCTCGAAGGTAATAATCAAGCTGCACTATATGTAGATATCGAAAACCTCATGGAAGATGAAGAAATCAACAACCCTGTAGAACTACAACTAGAAGTCGAAAACCCCATGCCAACAAGTCATTTTCCAACCACCCCTCTAACTCCAGACCATTCACCATCACCGTCACCACCACTAGCACCAAACTCTCCTCATAATCTAGAACCACCATTTTCACAATAATTGGAAGCACAAACAACCAAAAACCCCATACAGTAAACCTAGCAAGCTAATCCTAACACCGTAGAAGTTCAGTCGATTGAGAATCCATCGACTGAAGAATAACAAACACCACAACAGGAACCAACATCAGTAGCAATAGGATCAGTAGTGGTCCATAAGTCTAAACATAAGAGAAAAAGAAAAAAGAGAACCACCAGCCACAGTAGGTACCGACCGTGATCCACCTTCAACAGTTAGGATAAACTTCTACAGTCAAAACACCAAAACTAAGAGATGGAGAGTTGGACCGACTCTTGGGAGCACTCACGAAGGAAGCATCAAGAATAAATTGAAAAACTGAAGACATGACAAGTTGAATTCCTAACTAAATCCAGGGTGTTATAACTAGATTTTTTTCTTAAGATTATGTGTCTTATTTTTCAAAGTTGGTTTTTTCTATTAGCTTTCAATTTTGACTTGATTTTGAGGTTTTTTGGTAATAAGTACATTTTTGTTTGATTTTATGCTTTTAATGATTTGGTTATTTCATTTTTGTTGGTTTTTAAAGTTTTTATTTGGGCTTATTAGTAAATATATTCTTTAAGGTCTAAAAAGCTTATGATAAAGTTTATTCCAAGTTTTTCTTTATAATATAACCCTCATTTTTTAGTCCTTTGTCAAATATTTTCATGAGGAGATTCCTGTAGTGGCTATGTTTTTCCTTTTTTTGTCATTATCATTGGGAGAAGATTATGAGGTTATGGAAATGAATTCTAGAAAAAAAAAGAGATTTTTTCCCACAACAGACTCATTCACAAACACCTCTCTCAGTTTTTCAACAACTATTATCGTTTGAGAGATTCAAATTCATTTTTGTGGCCTATTTTTCAGGGTTTGAAAAAATTAATAATTTATTGTTTTAGTCACACATTTACAGCACATATTTCGATCAATTTAAGGGGAATTTTAAAAAACCAAGATATTTTTTTGTTCTTCATGGACTAATTTGAAAAAAACTCTCTCCGTTGTTTCACAGGTGTCTTGGATCAAGAGATATGAAGGCATCCATGAGACCCAAATTTTCAGAAATTCACCAAATTTCCCCAAGTCCGATTTGCTATTTTTGGGTTAGTTGTCTTTAAATATTTTGAGTTAGCATGTAACTAATTGATGTAACTGTTTAAAATTTCTACCTAGAAGGTAGTTATGGAACTATTTTACCTTTGTAATGCTAAAAGGAAGACAAACATACAGTTTTGGGGTTCGAATTTTCACTCAATGAGAGGCTTTTTGTGCTATGATATATCAAGCTAGCACTCATAACTCTTATGTAAGTGGATGAGTATTTTTTATTATATATAAAATGATAATACTTTTTACCTGTCATGTTGTTTCATTTCTGATCAGGCTGATTTCTTAGTCTACAATTTCATTTCTTGTTTAAAGGTTTTATTCATGTAAGTGCTTGTAGCATGTGCGTGAAATTAGTGTTTCATGTGTAATGTTTATGGCTTATTGGGATGTATTTGATCCCCAGATTATCTATTAGTGCATGATTTAGTTTTGTATTAGCTTTTTATTGCTTTTACTCCTTGCGGATGAAGTTTTAAACCAAAAACTATAATCCAAAACCCTAAAAACCAATTTTATTCTATTTTTGTTTGAGATTGTGTTAGCTTGTTCTGGTGGTAGTCTAGGAACAATTTCTAGCAATAACATCTTTGGAACCGTTGATGGGTAAGAAGATGAAGTTTACCTTCCCTGGGATATCATTATTCATCTTGAGAGGTGAACAAAGTCAGAAAATCTTTTAGACTACAATTTTTCACTGGCAACTCGACGGAAGAAATATTTGTTGGCCACTCCACTGATTCAAGATGTCAATGAGAATGGAAACCATTGTGGCTGCAAGGTATTATTTCTGTGATTTCTCAAATATTGTTGGTTTTCCACATCCAGTGCTTTCTATAACTAAGTGGGCTGACTATCTTCCTAGATTAAGAGGAAACAAGTATGAGCATCCTCGTGAGAACTTATTAAATTTTCATAAATGCATACTTGAACATGATTTTGTTAACAAGGATGTCTTAATCAAGATGTTTAGATTTTCTTTAGAAGAACATGCTCGTGAATGGTGTCAATCTCTTCCCGCTACTAGCATTCATTCTTTGAGCGAGTTTCATATTATTTTTCATCATGAAAATTGTTGTGAGGAATATGAATTGCGTGATGAGATTGAAGATATAGATAGAGAAGAATTGGTCCCTCACAATCTTCATCAGTTCTCTAATGATATTCAAGATGATAGGTTTTCCCATAAATATGAACTAGAAGTGAATAATGAAGAAGCTGAAGGTTCTTTTATTATCATTAATTTTGATTATTATAAACCTGAAGATTTGGTTTCTTTAGATGCAAAACACAATGATCCATTGTCTTTTGGTCAAATTCCAATGGAAATCAGTAAGGGAAATCCCCATCTTTCATATTTGCAGACAAAAGGAAATTGTGCCAACTATGAAGAATTAAATTTGCAGAGATCATCTATTTCCAAGGAGGAACACCAAGAGGAATTTATTTCTCTTTATGTACCCCTTAATTCAAATCTAGATAAAAAAAATATGATAATGACAAGGAATATCATGCTAATGTTTTTTCAAATCAAACGTTTTATGATGAATATGATGAAGACATTGAAGTTTTAGATTGGAATTTTCATGACCAACAGAAACCGATTGTAGGTGAATTATATTCCAATCTTTTTATTGAATAGGAAAAAGTTATGAATTGCTTTGAATCTCAAATTGATAGCATCCAGACTGTAGATAATTTGAATATAATATTATATGTGTCTAATAGCCATGGCCATGATAAATTTGCTGCTCAAAACCATTATGAAAATATGCTAATTTTTTATGGATATAAAGGAATACTAGAACCATTCTTTTAGTCCTCATTAGTTGAGCAGCACTCTTTAGAAATCAGTTAGCTTGAGTTAGTGGAAGATATAAAACAGGTTAACCTCAACATAGTCGAATATTTTATATACTGTTCTCTTATTGCATTATCTCATGGATTATTGAGAATTGAGGACACCCATTTGCAGTCCATTCTTTTTGAACAACATGAAGGAATAATTTTGCATGAGTTTCATGATCTCATGGTTTCTTGGATGGAGTTGTATTTTTCAAAGGTTTCTAATGCTCCATCTTTTGGCATACTTTTTATTTTGAGTCATATGTATCAGCTACCTATAGACTCTTTATTGCATTTATCACATATTTTGTGGGTCTTCTCAAACACTAGCATGCACGGAATTATGATTCTTAGTCAAATGGTTTCTTGGCTTCACTGGAAGTATGATTACACTTTATTGGGTTGTTTCCTTCGATTAGAAACAGGAGTAAATAGCAGAATAATATTCCTATATGAGCATGTAGATTCTTTTCAGTATGCTGGTTTGTAGCAGTATTTTTCCATTTTAGAGGTATGTGTTCAGAGTTTGAGAAAGTTGCAGAGATTTGGTAACTGACTCCATCACCAAATAAATAAGTCACAAGGTATACAGGTTCCTGAAACCTCACAAGAATGTTTTCATCCCGTAGTAGGAGCCAGATGTTATAACTAGATTTTTTTCTTACAATTATGTGTCTTATTTTTCAAAGTTGGCTTTTTCTATTACCTTTCAATTTTGAGTTGGTTTTGAGGTTTTTTGGTGATAAGTACATTTTTGTTCGATTTTATGCTTTTAATGATTTGGTTAATCCATTTTTGTTCGTTTTAAAGTTTTTCTTTGGGATTATTAGTAAATATATATTCTGTCACGTCCCCAGCCCTCAACCAGCGAAGAGGACGCGACGAACGCATCAAACACAGCCGAGGAAAAATGCCCAATGAACATAAACAGAAAATCAAATGAAATCAATGCTGGAATTAAGCATACATAGATGCATTTATTTTCATTCATACAACGGAAACAACACACACATTCCAGCAATCTCCATGTTCATTATAATTCATTTAACACCAATATAAATTACAGAGATGCAGTAAACAGGGACACTTATCTATTGATGAAGAATTCACCCGCAACCAGCTACGTCGCTGCAACGTTCCACCCAACCATAGGCCATCTTGCTCATCAATCTCTCAGCAACGCTGCCACCCCCGAGCTGGGCATGATTCCTCCGGAATAAGGGTCAATTGCAGGCTTATACATAGCCAAGGGGACGTAAACGACAAACCAATCACAGCTGGGTTTCACAGGCTGTCAACAAACAAGCCAAGCCAGGACAGTCCAATGGACAACCACTGCATACCAGCAGCCAAACAATCCCTTCACAACTCTGTGAAGAAGTCATAAACAACAGGGGACGGCCCCAAATGAAAGATGAGCACAGCTCAAGTCCAATGGGCAACCCAGAGTTGGTTTTGGCCCTAACGTGGCAAAAACAACTCAACCACAACATCCCAGACCAGGGAAACAACAATAATAGCCCAATTTCAAAGTAAAAACCATGGCAACTATGCACAGTCCCAGAACAGGGAGACCCAGCCAACACATTGGGAATCAACGGTGACCCAAGACGAATTTGAGCTCCCCAGCCCACAAAACGTGGGTGAAATCAACAGCAACCCAATACGTGGGTTAAAACCACGGCCATCAAAACGTGGAGAAACAACAGCCCCAAACAAAACATTCAGCACGGCTCTCACATGGATAGAACACCCCAACCAGTCTGTGCGTGAGTGCAGTCTTGCACTGAACAACAAAAACGCAAGGAAAACATACCCGACCTCTGCGTGCAAATACCAGCCTGCGCGTGAGGGGAAAACGGCCTCCTCTATGCACGCGAATCCAC
>LPNX010236483.1:114541-131057 GCA_001517045.1 Pseudotsuga menziesii
GTTTACTTTACTCTCATCAGTTTTATCTCTAGAACAAGAGCTTAAAACATCATAACCAAATCATATACACATGTATATTCATAAGCAAAATAATCCAATACTTATCTGTATTGTGCGTTTCCTCGTTCGTCCACAGGATCCTGCTTCACTTTGCAAGCCTTGGGATCGCCTATGGACTTAGATGTTAGTTCAGCACGTAGGCTTTTCCTCAACATCAAATAATCAATGTCCAATCAGTACATAACCATGTCAACTGGGCTTGGAACTTATCATGACCATTTCCAGGTCTAGGATCTACTATGGACCCTTAGGCATATCACAGCCCATCATACACTTATATCAACATACACTTATATCAACATGCACTTATACCAACATACACTTATTTCAACAATACACTTATATCAACCATTTACCTTTACCTTTAGCCTGTTAACACAAGAAACACAAGCAATACAAGTAAACTCATCAGCGTCATTGCTTCAAAAACTCTAATCACATTTCATATCATTCACTATCAAATATTGAGACACCAGGAGTGCGTCCACTCCCCAAAGTGTAATCAATATTGAAAACCCTTTCATGACTCGACATCGGGAAAGTGTGCACCCATTCCCGGTGTGTGCCATGCAGGCCCTATGCATACTCAAGCAATCAGTCATCACGGAAATAAATCAAACATGTTCTGCATATAGAATGTAACAATTAAACATGCATATTCATAGCAAGGGTTACAGAACACTTATCCATTTTCCGTCGCAGTATGCCTTTGTATCTGTTAGGCACCGTCCAGGAACTGGGAAAACTGAATGCTAAGCTGGTGAGCTCACTGTAGAGCTAGGAACACCTACACCAGAACTAGCCTGACTTCTATAACATCCACACACACACCCAGCACAAGGAATCAGTCCCTTCTCTGCTACACAGTCCCTCAGGCCCTGCATCCCCTTCTAGTGCTATCCCGGGGTTGTGGAGAAGAAAGTCAGCCCTCTAGCTCTGTCTGTGTGGTTTCCAATCACCAAGTTTAAGAAAACCAAGCCCAATCCCTACTTCCTGTTTACATTTCATATTCACACCTGTCTCACTGACATAATCCAAACCATCTCACTCATGTTATCACCAAACATGCAGTGCAGATGAGACATTTTTCAAAATGTCTAATGGAGTTTCACCCGAACCCCATTTCCAAGATAAGGGAAAACCTTCCCATGCAGCTTGGCTCTTGCAGGTCATCACACATGATCTTCCTGCAGTGTGTACTCCTGACACATTCATCAAATAGCCAAACAGTCAGTCATTACCTGATACTACAATCCGAATTGATCGTTTCCTAACCAAGCAATGACATCAGTAATTAAATTCAACAAGAACTTTGCAATTCTATCTATTACCGAAATTGACTTGCTCATTTGTGGGTCTCTTGTAAGCAGCATTACTATGCCCATTACAATTTTATGCTTACTATCATAACATGAATACCCACTTACCGTGTGTCCCTCCTGACACAATCTCACACAAGCCAACAATGATTAGTAGCTGTTAGTACCTCTTAAATCCGAAATCCACAATTCGAACTTAACAACCCGTACCAACTAATTTTCACAACCATGAGACTTCTTCTCATAAATGGTAGATTATGGCAGTGGTCAGGAACTTACCTCTCACTGCCGTGTTTGAAATAATCTACCTGAAACATGAATTTCAACCAACCAAACACAATCTTGTGCAAGCCAATGGTGACTATAAGTGGTCAGCATTTTCTTAAATTTGAAATTCATAACGCAAATCTAACAAGCTCTTTTACATAGTAGATTCCAGCATTGGTCAGGGTCTTACCTCTCAATGCCGTTCTCGGAATAATCTACCTGAAATATAAGCTTCAAACAACCAAACAGAAGCTTATGCGAGCCAACAATGGCTAGTGGTTGTCAGCAATTTCTCAAATCTGAAATTCACAATTCGAATCCTAACAACCTATTATGCATATCATATGGTAGATTCAGGCATTGGTCAGGACCTTACCTCTCAATGTCGTTCTTAAAATAATCTACCTGAAACACAAGCTTCAACAACCAAACACAAGTTTATGCAAGCCAATAGTGACTAGTGGTTGTCAGCAATATTTTAAATTCACAATTCAAATTTAACAAGCTCTTTTACATGGTAGATTCCAGCATTGGTCAGGGTCTTACCTCTCAATGCCGTTATTAAAATAATCTACCTGAAACATGAGCTTCCATCAACCAAACATTTGGTAAGTACAGATGCATATACTATCTCATTGCTACAACTGTCACTGAAGCATTTCCAGAATTTATAAAATTCAAATACTTCAAAGGTTAGTCACATCAGTGTTCTCAAAGCTCATTTACTTCATGTAATCATTATCATGCTAACATTGCAAGGTATAATCACATCATTCATGCAATTAAATGAAGGTTTGGATACCCTTACTTCACAAGCGTATCATTCATACCACCATGCTCTTCAATAGAGCATTTCTGGCAGCCACTTGTTCATGACTATCCTGCAATCATAGCAACCTTTGAAACAGTTCCAGAATTATCATTAATTCACCATTTCAGTCATTAGTTAGTCATCCATAATATCACATGCATTCATCCCAATGCATTCATGTCGTACATCACAACATTGCACCTACACTTATGCAATCAGTCATTCACACCCTTCATATGCATACATTCAATGCATAGCAACAAGATTCATAAAATATTCTTAATGCATGTCCATTCAACGCTACCTTGCATTGATTCAGGAATACTATGCATTCAACCATACCATGGCCTAACCGTGACTACTTCATATAGGATGCATTACTATAATCAATATCATTAACATGTATAGGCATGACACCTTTCTACATTCCAGTATTCACATGGTATGAGGTCTCTTACCTGGACCGATCCATGGAATTTGTCATAAGCAAAATCTTACCTGCATGGGTCGTACTTACACCCTTGACATGACCAAATGGGTTGGTCCTTGCAGGAGATTGCAGCATTTGCTCACCAACTTTTGTCATGGACTTGTTGCCTTATCCCTTCTCCAGAGGGTTGCTGGTCTCATTCATCAGCATCAGCAACATACTCATCCAGGTCCATGTCATCGTTGGTTTGTCCACTAATGCCAACATCAAAGCAATGATTATCATTAGTGGTTCATACAGAACATACAATTCTCAATATTCTTAACAACATGCAATATCCTATGCATGCAATACATATCCCCATGCAGTTCAAGAATAAACTTAGGAAATGTAGTTATAATAAGCAAGATAGGGTCTAATGAGAACTTCCCTTTCAAACCCCTCATCTTCTTGTGGAATTCCTTTTCCACACAGCAGCTGGTTGGCTTCATAGTCCTTGCTGCCCCTAGGCATGCAACTATCCAGCTTTGTCCATTTGATAACAACGGCCATCATCAGCACTCTGCTGCTTCATGCTCAGATTCTGGTCACTTATCCTTGCTCCTTGCTAGATAAGATTTCCAACGCCTATTCACACGCGTCATTTCGACCTCGGATGTGAAAACCACACCCCTTCTAAGAATGAAGACTTTCAGTAAACCTTTGCATTTTACACACAGCTGCATTTTGGCCGAGAATGTTAACTTCAACCACCACACTTCCATTGCCTCATTCATCTTTTATGAATTCTAGATTCGACTAAAGTGCCCCAAACATAGAGTCTTCTTCTCTCAAGAGCGACTATCTCAGGGGGACAATGGGGGTCAAGGGGGCTTGGCCCCTTGTGGCTTCCCTCATTTTTTTTTTTTGTAAATTATTGATTTTCGCGCAATTTGGCGCATTAGCCCGCTGCCACTTTTCTCATTTTCATCCCTGAAAAAAGATGAAAAATAGCCCAAAATTTCACTGAGAAACAATTGAAATCGGCTCCAGGAACCATTGTTCCTTCCGCAGAATCGGCCCTCACTTCAATCTCCCAGCCGCAACGTCGGCTCCTTTCCCATTCTTTCCTTCCGCCGTATCAGCTCCCTGGAAGCTCTAACCTTCCGCCATATCGGCTCCGGTTCCATTCTCTCCTCCTCCGAATCGGCTGTCGGCTGACTCCCTGATCGGCTGTCGGAAGCCTTTCGAATCGGGTGGTCTATTCATCTGCGCAGCCGCAACGGCGGCTCCCCCAGAAGTTCCAACCTTCCGCAACAGCGAGCGTCGGAGCATTCTTTCCTCCGCAACGTCGGACGTCGGCAGAATCTCGGATCGGACGCGGGATTGTTTAGCCATCCGCAACGGCGGGCGTTCTACTCTTCCAAGTCTTCCGCAACGGCGGAATTTCACTTCCTTCAACGGCCCGACCGTTCCATACTTAGCCGCATTTTCGAAATTTTTCTGCGGCGTCGGTGATCGGACGGTTCTTCAAACTCTCTGCGGCATCGGCGATCGGGCGGATCTCGAATCGGGCGTGAGATCACTCCGCCACCCGCAACGGTCGGAGGTTAACTCTGTGAACTCGTCCGCAACGGTCGGACAGAAACTTCCCGAATCCTTCCGCAACGGCGGACAGGAACTTCACCAGTTCTTCCGACTGGCCGCCCGTTACTTAGCCAAAATTCAAATTTTTCGCGGCGTCGGCAATTGGAGGAATTTCGCGTCGGGTGCAGGATTGCTTTGCTGTCGGCAACGGTCGGAGGGGAAGATCATTGTCTCACCCGCAACGATGGAGGTTAACTCCATGAACCCTTCCGCAACAGTCGGATGGGATACTTCAGCCATTCGCCCGCAACGGCGAATAGAAACTTCTCCAGCTCACCCGCAACGGTGGAATTCCACTTCCTCTTGTGGTCCAACTGCTCACACTTGGGCGATTTTTCTGAATTCGTTGCTGCTCTGCTGAACAGAGAAGGTAATTCTACCTTCTGTCACTGCATTTCCTTGGCCCATAGAGGCCCATTGTTGCAACCATGGCGCTCTGATACCATATTTTCACATCCCCAGCCCTCAACCAGCGAAGAGGACGCGATGAACGCATCAAACACAGCTGGGGAAAAATGCCCAATGAACATAAACAGAAAATCAAATGAAATCAATGCTGGAATTAAGCATACATAGATGCATTTATTTTCATTCATACAGCGGAAACAACACACACATTCCAACAATCTCCATGTTCATTATAATTCATTTAACACCAATATAAATTACAGAGATGCTATAAACAGCGGCACTTATCTATTGATGAAGAATTCACCCGCAACCAGCTACGTCGCTGCAACGTTCCACCCAACCATAGGCCAGCTTGCTCATCAATCTCTCAGCAATGCTGCCACCCCCGAGCTGGGCATGATTCCTCCGGAATAAGGGTCAATTGCAGGATTATACATAGCCAAGGGGACATAAACGACAAACCAATCACAGCTGGGTTTCACAGGCTGTCAACAAACAAGCCAAGCCAGGACAGTTCAATGGACAACCACTGCATACCAGCAGCCAAACAATCCCTTCACAACTCTGTGAAGAAGTCATAAACAACAGGGGACAGCCCCAAATGAAAGATGAGCACAGCTCAAGTCCAATGGGCAACCCAGAGTTGGTTTTGGCCCTAACGTGGCAAAAACAACTCAACCACAACATCCCAGACCAGGGAAACAACAATAATAGCCCAATTTCAAAGTAAAAACCATGGCAACTATGCACAGTCCCAGAACAGGGAGACCCAGCCAACACATTGGGAATCAACGGTGACCCAAGACGAATTTGAGCTCCCCAGCCCACAAAACGTGGGTGAAATCAACAGCAACCCAATACGTGGGTTAAAACCACGGCCATCAAAACGTGGAGAAACAATAGCCCCAAACAAAACAGTCAGCACGACTCTCACATGGATAGAACACCCCAACCAGTCTGTGCGTGAGTGCAATCTTGCACTGAACAGCAAAAACGCAAGGAAAACATACCCGACCTCTGCGTGCAAATACCAGCCTGCGCGTGAGGGGAAAACAGCCTCCTCTATGCACGCGAATCCACAAGCCATCGGGGGGATGAACAGACCATCAGCCTCTGCGTGAGGATGAACAGACCATCCATGGGAGAGACCTGTGCGTGAGGGTGAGCAACAGACCCAAAATCGTGGTAGAGTGTAAAACTGACCAGGGAAGAGTGCGTGAGGGAGAAGAATGGGCTGACATGGGTGGAGTGGGCAATTGGGTAAGGCTGACAGCCTCCCACAACCACCACCACTTCAGCAATAAATGCCCTCAGCCATAACTCCTCAACCACCAGCTGAGCATCAAAGAGGTTGACAAGGTTGGATGAGACAAAAAGGGTGACAAATAACAAAGGTGGCAAAACAACAAGGCAATAAAACATGGGTTTTCACCCTTAACTAAGGTTTGGCATCCCCCACCCCTTATCCTTCGGAACCATGCCCTTTTCATTCAATGTTGCACTGCCGTAGCTGGTTGTGGTTTATTTTAATTGATGTGCGTGTTTACATGATGTCAAATTATAAGGTGCCGGATATCACAACAAACCATCGGCAAATATCCCCATTGCCGAACATACACAACCAAATCGATGGTGGGGATTTTGCCTTGAGCTCCTCACCATGATTATTTACATTATATACATCATGCAAACGGGGTCGAAACCGGGGACATGACATATTCTTTAAGGTGTGAAAATATTATGATAAATTTTATTCCAAGTTTTTCTTTCTAATCTAACCCTTATGTTTTAGTCCTTTGTCAAATATTTTTGTGAGCCTAGATTCTTGTAGCAGCTCTGTTTTTCCTGTTCTTTTTCATTATCATTGGGAGCATATGATGAGGTGATGGAAACAAATTCTAGAAAACCAAAAGAGGTTTTTGTCCATAACATAATCATTCACAAAAACCTTTCTCAAGTTTTCAACAACTATTATCATTTTAGAGATTCGAATTCATTTTTGTGGCCTATTTTTTAGGTTTTGAAAAACTTAATAATTTATTGTTTTAGTCACAAATTTCCAGCATAAATTCTGATCAATTTAATGGGAATTTTTAAAAACCAAGAGAGGTTTTTTTCTTCATGGACTCATTTAAAACAAACTCTCTTAGTTTTTTCACAGGTGTCTCGCGTCGAGAGATATGAAGGAGTCTTTGAGATCCAAATTTTCATAAATTCACCAAATTTTCCCAAATCCGATTTGCTATTTTTGTGTTAATTGTCTTTAAATATTTTGAGTTAGCATGTAACTAATTAATGTAACTATTTCAAATTTTGACCTAGAAGGTAGTTATGGAACTACTTTACCTTTCTAATGATAGAAGGAAGACAAACATACAGTTTTGGGGTTTGAATTTTCACTCAAGGAGAGGCTTTTTGTGCTGTGATATATCAAGCTAGAACTCATAACTCTTATGTAAGTGGATGAATGTTTTTTTATTATATATAAAATGATAATCCTTTTTACCTATCATGTTGTTTCATTTTTTATCAGGTTGATTGCTCAGTGTACAATTTCATTTCTTGTTTAAAGGTTTTATTCATGTAAATGCTTGTAGACTGTGGGTGCAATTAGTGTTTCATGTGTAATGTTTATGGCCTATTGGGATGTATTTGATCCCCAGTTTATCTACTAGTGGATGATTCAGTTTTGTATTTGCTTGTTATTGTTTTTCCTCCTTGTTGATGAAGTTTTAAACCAAAACTATAAACCAAAACCCTAAAAACCAATTTTATTCTATTTTTGTTTAAGATTGTGTTAGCTTGTTCTTTTGGTAGTCTAGGAACAATTTCTAGCACTAACACAGGGCTTTAACACAGACATTCATACCAGGACTAACAGAGGCCGACACTGAAGAACCACTGGAGAAAGCATACCAGTTATTCGAAAGTGTCGTGTCTACCCTTCAAGCACAACTATAGACCAAGAAAGAATAAAAAAAAGAAACATCTATGTTATTAAGAAAGAAATACACAACACTTTTAGAAGCACACAAGGTATTTCAAGAACATCTGGAGGAATCTGCTATTACAGAAGAAGTATTGCGTAGCTAGTACACCCACTATGGCCAAGTATTTCAACAGGTTCGAGAAACACGCGAACATATCAAGAAACTAGAGAATCAATAGGGTATTGATGAAGCAATGTGGAACACAATACAACATCAGATTGTATTGGAAACATCAAAACTAGAGAAGGTAGAGAAACAAGCTTATCAGTGGGTAAACCAGGCTCTTTCCAGCATTGAAAAACTGGACACAATATGTCCACAAATGAAAATATTGATGGACACAGCAAACGAGAAAGCCCAATTTTTGGGGCTCGACATGAATAATATTGTAGAACTCTCAATTCAGGAGAAAATGGAGAATCTATATAGCATTAGAACCTTGACTATAGACATCTAGAGAGCTCTCTGTAGTTGGGAAGATTTTCAACACCAACTGGCCATTTTGGCAGAAGCCATAGCCAAAGTATGTGTACATAGAAAACCATTTATTAGACTGCACATCCCATGGAAACAAAACAATGAAAAGGAAGCTACTTGAGGTAGAGTTTTGTACCTCCTATGTTTATTTAGGACAAAGAAATATTTTGTTCATGGGGGAGATGTTGGAGGAGCTAGTCGGTGAGCTGACTAGGCTAGTTAACCAACCAATCAGAGATTAGGTTGGCTCCAAAGGTTGTGTTGGTTGACCGAACTGACAAAGTAGTTACTTATAATTGTTTTGTATCCATATATAATAGGCTTTTGAGCTAGTTAAGAAATTGGTTCAGTTTAGTATATGTATGGACCCTCATGTGATTCTATAATATAATATGTTATTCTACTATCTATTCTTGTCTCTTGTCTCTCTATTCTTATATCATTCTATATGTGTATTATTGGTAACCTTATGTGGTATGTGAGATTACAAAAGCCACTCTCACGAGACAATCTATTACGTCGTGTCTCTACAAAGAAAAATGCTAATGAAACATAGTAAAATAAATTAACAAGATTTAAAACAAATATAAATATTCATGTGTACTCATAAATATAAATATTCAAACACATACCTACTATGTCTCGATATAATATGCTAGAATCTCTAGATGATTCAGACCATATTCGAGAGCGAACATTTGATGGTCTTTCAGTAGATGTAAGTGTGGTATTAGGATTCCTTGTCTTATATGTATCTGTACATCTTCGACTTGAATAATGAGTGACCACCTTGTCTTGAACCATATTTACTATATATCTCCTATAAACATAAAAAAAAGCATCATTGAACTAATGTAGTTTAGCCCATAGAAATTTTTTGAAGACAAGAAAAAAAATTGAATATATTTATTGTGTTCCCACCTTTCTGATGTGAATTTTTGTTGTTCCCATAGGTATACCCCTTTATTTATCCTGAACAAGCCATTCCTCATCCTGAACAAGTATCACTCTTATTAAGCCCATTTCCATAGTGATCATGTTCAACATATAGTCATGGTTAATAAAAACACAAAAATCATCGAATTCAAATTATTATTTATAATTCAAATTATTAGCACCGAATAATTTTTTAAATCATTCCATTGAATGGGGACACAAAAATTTCTAATAGGGACACAAGACATTTGTAGTTAAGGGCCATACAATCTAGCTTTATTTGGTTGTTCCTAAAACTTCAAATGTGTAACAGAGCCTCCTTATGTAACAAAGTCTTTTATCAATCTCTGAAGATATTAGGAATACCTTGCACAAAAAATCAAAAACAAATATATTTGATCAAATAATGTTTGGTTTTTCACATAAGATTGGATATGTGTTGATATCTTCAACAAGGGTTTATCATACAAGGTAATACTACAAAGGACAATTTTTAGATGGACTCGGGTTTTAGATGATGAGAATATCACTTTTCATTGTTGGATCTCTCAATAATTGGACATCTTTAATATTATTTTTTTCAAGAGAAAGGTCACCTAAAAGGGAAAAAGGAACATACTCAAAATTCATGTGAGTAACCATTCTCGAAGGATGTATATGATTAGAATGCATAAAATCAATGAAAAACAATTACTAATAAGGATATCAATCCTTGACCATAACTGTTGATTTAGGAATCATTTTTCTCTTAAAGGGTGGTAGTTGTAAACGAATCCCCATCACCAGAAAGGAAGATACTTCATAAATCCATCAACTGTTATTCACATAAAGTGTTGGAATTTCATATAGATCCTTGAAATTTGAATTATAATCTATATTTAGTCCATGTAGAGCCTTATCTAGGGGGTGTAGCTAAAGAGAACAAAGGGTAAGAAAGGAGAAAGTTGGGGATTATTTTCCTCATTATTCCCTGGCACACTTTGTTCAATTTTATTGGTTAGTATATTAAGTAAATGGTTGATTGCATGCCTCTTATTATGATTAATTAACAATTTTAGGGAAGTCATACCTACCAAATTTTTTTGAATGCTACCACAACATCTACAAAATTTAGCCTCACTAGTACTACATAGAGAAAGGATTTAATATGACATTTAAAATGATAAATGATTAAATTTTCTCAAGTTAAGACTAGAATACCCTTGTGTATTGTATCAAATATTGTGTCTAAACAAATGCCTTTCTAGAAACAATAAATAATTGTCTCTTTAGACAAATCCATTGTTAGCAACTTTTTGGCAGATTGTGGACACTGTTTTGAACATAAATCAGACTGTTGAAGAAGAGAAGACACTGAAGGAACCTATTGTGGGATATTTTGTAGTAGAAAAGAAGGATTTTGCTGGTTCTCAAATTCATGCTACTTTCTATCCCAAGTTTGAAAATGAGAAATCTGACCAAGAGGTAAGTTTGCTTGTATCTTTATAATTCGTCCTTTTTAAACAAGTTTAATGGTGGAAAATGTTAAAATGTTATAACCATAAATGGTTGTGGAACTGCATGCTTTCCATGAAATCCCCCCCCTTATACACTATGAAGTTATGATCTGTTTACATGTGGTTGTGGAGAAAGGGATTATAAAAAAGGCATCATGGAAGAATGCACAGGGTATCCATCTGTTTCAAATAGCTTATTAGCATATATTGAGGTTTTTATATATCATACTTTCAATTCTTCCCTAGTAAGAGATTCCTAGGTGAAATTAGTAGTGTGTTCTCAATAGAAAACAGTCTTGAATCAAAGAATTGATTTGGAAGTGTAACTTCTATGAGGAAAAGATATTACAAGTTATGTAGACATCATTTTCCTTGGAGTTATGTCTTTCTTTGGCTTATTCACTTGAAAGGAGTGTGGAAACCGTAAAAAACCATTCATGAAAGTCACAAAATTTCTCTATTAAATTAATGTTAGAAAAGAAAGTGGTCAACTTCATCTTTTAAACATGGCCTATTTCTTACATTTGAAGAGCTCACTGTGAGATGAGATGTCAATCTGTTTGCACAGAGTAAACCCAGAGAACACTGATGATTATAATGTTTCCGAAATAAGAAGAAAAAATTGCAGCACATGTAGCACAAAGAACATAAGATAATCTGGAAGTTGGTTCCTTACATTGGAAGAGATGATATAAATTGTCTCAAAGGATCCCTCTAATATAATAGAAGCATGAAATTTTTTTAGAGAACATAAATGATGCTTAAAATTCTTTTTTTCTGGGATCATTTATATACTAGGGAATATGAATTTATTTGAATATAAGCTGTAAGGAGTTGATAAATTTAATTAGAGCGTAGGGTTAGAATCTTGTTTTCTTTTAAAACTATGATATCTTACTCTTTTTATTTATTATATAATAAAAGCATACCATGGCTTAGTCTTCACTCAAATTTTGATAGTACAATTTTTTGTAAAATTAACTACATTTCTAGTTTACTAATAGATACAAAAATAAGAACCATTTCTAGTTTATACTAGTTTCATGTTAGTTAATGTATCCCTACATGCATACATATGGTGAAAGGCCAGGAATTGTACTTACTTTGTGAATTTGCACCACCATGAAGTTGTGAATGCAGCGACCGCACCACCATGAAGCCGTGAAGCGACGAACGAACCATCGCACCACCATGAATGCAGCGACTGCACCACTACAAAGCCACAAATAGACCACAAATCTGTGAACTCACCATCACACCACTGCAAAGCCACGAAGGACAGGCACCATTGCAAATCCGCGAAGGACAGGAACCACCACACCACCACAAAGTCACAAAGGACAGGAACCACTAGCACCATCAATGGAGCAAACCAATAGACGGATAGGCATACCTCCTCAAAAAATAGACTAGCCAATGAACAAGTGAACAAAAAGGCCAATGGATAGGACAATGGATGGACATACCTCCTCGACAATGGATAGGGATGGATAGGGACCAACTCATCGCTGCTCACAAGATAGAAAAAGACGAACAGGGACAGACCCACTACGCACAACTTCTCACAACTCATAAAATATGGACACCCAAAAAAGACAAATTTGTAAACATTTGCGTTCATCTTATACATATATATAGTTTTTTGGCCGAAAAAACGTTAAGCCAAAAACACGTTTGGTCGAAAACATGTTCAGTTGAAACACATTTCACCAAAAATGTTATGTCGGACATTATTTCTCTAGCCATCCTTACATAGCCTGCATAATGAGGTTGTCCATTAACTTTAACATTCTACCGAAATAATGTTTCGATCGAAAGTTAGGTACATTGTTTCGGCCGAAAAAATAAAATAGTTTGACCGAAAAAATAAAATAGTTCAGCCGAAAAAATAAAATAGTTTGGCTGAAAAAATAAATAGTTCAACCAAAAGTGGTTTAAATACGGATTCCTAAAGTGGATTCTCATCGAATATACACCCACATTTATTATTTCATCCTTGAGGGTCTCATCGTAAGAATTGAAATTTCCATTGAAGGAAACATTTTTCCTCTAGTTGCAGAAGGGGACTCTTATTCTTGCTATGGTGTCCAAGCTAATGCATGGTTCTAAGATCTACAAAACCTCTCCTAGTTGGAATCTAGAGCATAGTCTCTCACATCTTGAGTTCCTTCTCTCATACAATCGGTCCATCTCTTTTCATCATGTGAACCGCTCTGCTAATTTAGTAGCGAATTTCCTGGCTAATGAAGGATTTCTTCAATCCTCTCCAATGACAAAGGGAGGAATCAACAACTTTACCAACTCAAATCTTGTCCACAAGTGAAAATGGCCAACAAATACTCCTATACCTCAGATGTGACTTACAAGTGTCCTACTAGAAATGGTGGACAAAGTGCGTCTATGCTTCTGTTGTCGAACCATGAACGAATAGCCCACATGAACCATCGACATCTACATCACTTTTATTACGAATTGATGAGGTGGTTTTTGTTTTTGAGGAAGGAAAGTTTGGAAGTCATCAGCATTTAAATGTTGTGACCGTAGATGACCCCGTAGTCACATTCACTTTTGACAGCTACGCGTCCATGGTTTTAACCAACCCTATCGTTGATGACAAGCGTCATTCTACCGATGACACTCTCACACATAAGAATGCTACGAAGGCTGTTAAATCACACCACCTTCGTCACCCTTCCCTCCCTCTAAGGAAACATAAATTATTCTCTTATGACAAGGATTTGTCAACAAAAACTTGCTAGGATGGTGGACACCAACATTTACTAGCCATGCCCAAAAATTACCCTGTGGTCATTTCATTTGGTGGCCAAAGTGAGGTTTGGCTCTGTTGGGAAATGGAAGGGGCATTTCCTTTTTAACTCCCCATTAATGGTTTTTAAGCGATCTATAGATATTATCAGGGATACAAAGTTTACGAACCCAGTTTGGTGGTCTCTTCCTCTGATAAGAGCTCTGGTTTTGATTTTGTTTCTTCTCCTTCTCCTCTGGTTCAACATTCTCTCATATGGTATTTTTTGGGTGCATTCCTGTTCTTCCCTATTTCCGTTGATAGAGCTGCCCTGCCCACCATTGTTTGCATTTTCTCTGAGACTGAACTATTGCATTATGTATCGGCAACTTGGAACACCCCGCCGATCTAGAAGTGGTCATGGTCGAGTGCAATAAGGAGCACATCTATTATGATTTGATGGGTATGATAGCAGTATTACAATGCTGGTTCGTAATCTGATCGATTATTGGTAAACCAGGTTGGTCAATGAAAAACTTACTCAAGGAATTGGAGGTGGGATCCTGAACCACTACTGGATAGTAAAGAATATGATGGGTTCTCTAATGGAGGAAATGGTGGGAACTTGGATTCATACACAAATTTTAGTCCTACAGGTAAATTCCAAGATATTAAAATTATGTATTGTACTCACTCACAGAGATGCGATGATTGCATAGAAGAAATTAGCTAAGGGAATGGACACGACGGGAGAAGGTGGTAGCGGTAGCATCTCAATGGTTCTGACAGGATCCATGAAAGTTGGATTGGTTCCTACCATGCCGCATTCATCAACTGTGCTTTTCCCGACACCGTCTGCCATTACTTAGCATCACAAGTGGGTACGTGATCCTGATGCTTATGTCTGCAAAATTGATGCTCTCCTTATCAAGCTAAGTGAACTGTCAACGGATGAGGAATTATATGGATCTTGTATGATTCTTGAAAAAATCTAGGACACTTAGGACGCTGCTACCACTACCCAGTGATGCTCCGCAATGTGCTTGGCTCTGTTAGTTCTTTCATGACGCTGATTATTTTTGTTTATATCTAGTATATGCTGTTACTGGTTTTATGGTTTTTGTCATGAATATTCTTACTACGTAAACTTTAACATAGCCCGCCATATTATGTATGGGTAATTGTGGATTTTTTTATAATTACGGTTATCTTGTATAAAGTGTTAATTTTGCATCAGACCCCCAACTGTTGAATGGGTTATTGTGCCTCCTCTTGCAATTACTGGGGTTTTTTGTTTTTGACGGACTCGGGTGGTAGGTTTAGACCACCCAACTCGACTGTCAAGAATACTACATTCCATACTTTTTTTTTACTATAAGTGATTAATACATTGCAGACTTGCAAAAAATTTTTATATTATGATATATTTAACATTAATAATAATATATTATAATATTTTAGATGAAAATAAAAAAATATTAATTTTAGTTAATTACGTGTAATTAAACAGTAAAATAATTTAAGTATAATGAATAATAATAATATATTATATTATTAAAATAAATTATATAATTAAATTATTAATGTCAAAGTATTGGAAGTATTTATTTAAATTATTAGTATTAAAGTAATAATAAAATTATTTAATTTAAAAAAAATATTTAATTAGAATGAAGACCATGAATGCCACAATGCGACATAACCAATGCATTTTCTATATTATATAACTAAATTATTAATGTCAAAGTATTGGAAGTATTTAATTAAAATATTAGTATTAAAGTAAAATAAAATATTATAATTATTTAATTTAAAATAATAATATTTAATTAGAATGAAGACGATGAAGGTCACAATGTGACATAACCAATGTTTTTTCTATATAGTATGTTTTATTCCACAAAACATTAATATTTGTGACAAAACCCTTGCAAATTGTCACAATGCGACACAGGCTCTATTTAATTTCATAATGCCACAAAGACATTGAGTAATGCAAGCATTCAAATAGTATGTAGGAGGTTAATGAAGGGTTATGAGGCACATCGTAGCATGTCTAATGCTTTTCCTATATGAATGGACCACAATGTGACATAAGCATGGATGAATGACATATTGTTACAAACATCATGGATGAACATTGCAAAGATGAAATGTTATAATTTCAAAAAACCATGGAAGAATGTCGCAATCAACTAATGTAACAAGATTCCATAAATAATCTATTATTAGAATTTGAATGTTACAAATAAACATGGCACTTAATGAACATTCCAATACGATAATACCCTTGCAAACCCTTTGATGGAGACTAAAAGATGAATTTTCGATTATGACATAAACATGGAGCAATGTCACAATTAAATATAAAAATTGATGAATGTTAGAATGTGACAAAAGATCAAAATGTGACATAACCCTTGATGAATGTCGAATGATACATTATTCATGTGTCACATATATGGCTATGTTGGCATATATAAGACATTGTAGTGAACCATGGTTGACTTCAGTCAATCATATTTGACTTTATGTTGATCATATTTGTTGATGAATGTTCCAATGAAATAACTAAATGCAATCCTTGCAAATCCTTGTAATGAATCTCATAATCTAGAAAAAGCCATTAAAGAATATAACCATAATACAAGACAACCATTCTGAAATGTCACAACTCAACATAAAAGTTAATGAACATCGTAATCCAAGATAATAATAATACAACATTTAAGTAGGTGCAACCCATATTCATGTAATCCAATATGAAAATTTAATATGGTGTAGAAATGTTTTGTTACATTCTAATAGTGCAAAAGTTTTTTAATTGCTATGTAATTAAGATGAAATTGAGTTTCATATCTACAATGTTAATCAAAGGTTTTATTATATTGTAATATGGATGTGTTATTTAATGAATATTATTATTATTATTTAACAATATATATAT
>LPNX010236483.1:131721-193496 GCA_001517045.1 Pseudotsuga menziesii
ATTTATTTTATAATAGCTTTGAGATACATATGTGGAATGTTGATGAATTATTTTAATAGTTTTTAATACTATAACAATTAATAAACGCTATGTTGAATTGCAAAGTTCGTGTGAAGGGTTATGTTGGATGACGATGTTCATGGAGGGTTAGGTTGGATTGTGCCATTTATCCCTCATTATGTTGTATTATGGTAATTTTTATTAATGTCTTTGGTTGCATTATTTTTCATAAACATTAAGAGATTCAAGTAATCTAATAAGTACTATAATTTATTTTAATTTATAATTCCATTAATATTTTTGTGAGGAATGTTCCTTGTATTTGTTATAATATTTTAAGAGTGCTACAGTTCTTAAGGATGTTATATCTGATCCTGAGAACCACACCAGTGTCACATGAATTCCCACATTTATATTTGGAATTTTTGTTAATGGTTTTGTTATATTTGACACATTCCTTGCTCCGCGATCATGTTGCATTATTGGGTTGTTGGTCCATGGATTTTTGTTGCATTATGAGATTCATTAAATTGATTTTGTAGATTTTGGGTTTAGGTATAACTGGAATCCTTTTGTTCCATTTTGGTATATGTCAAGGGTTCTAGTAGGTTATTATCTTCATCTAGGGGTAGGTTTATGTTGGATTATGGCATTTGTCCATGGGTACGTTGTAATATGGTTACGTTAGTTCATGCATTTTGTTGGATTGTGAGGTATTATAATAGTTGGGTTTACTTATGCATGCAATGGTTTTATTGTATTTCGACATCCATCAAGTGTTATCTTATGTAAAAACATTCATGAAGGTCCATATTGCATTGTGAAATTTTTGGATGGTTATGTTGCATTATGGTTATGTTCATTAATTGGCTTGGTTGGATTATGAGATTGATGATGAAATGTTTTTCTTGCATTCCAACATACATCAATGATTATGCTGCATTATGGATTTTATGAACGCTCATATTGGATCATGAATTTCATCAATGGTAATGTTGCATTATGGTTATGTTTATAATTTGAATTACTTGAATTATGGAATTCATTATAGGGTTTTGCAATGATTGGGTTTTCTTATGTTTGAAACATCCATTTTTTTGGCATTTTGAAATTGATGAAGATTTATCTTGGAATGTGTAATTTGTCAATGGCTATGTTGTACTATGGTTATGTTCATTTTTGTATTTTGTTGGAGTGCAAGGTTTTGTAATACTTGGGTTTAGTTATGTTTGCAATGGTTATGTTGTATTGTGAGTTACGACATTCATGAAGGTCCATATTGCATTGTGAAAGTTTTGCATGGTTATGTTGCATTATGTTTATGGTTGTTAATTGCTTTTGTTGGATGAAGAGATCCATTTGGAATGGTTTTGTTGGATTCTAACATGCATTAAAGGTTATATTTCTAGTACGACATTTATGAAGACTCATATTGGATCGCAAGTTTCCTCCATGCTCTAGTTGCATTATGATTATGTTTATAAATTTATTTTATTGTATTGCGACATTAAGAAAATTAAATTTTTGAAAGGGTAGGGTGTAGTTATGTTTGCTACAGTCCTTGATTTTTCATTTTTCTTTTTGAAATTGATGAAGGATTATCTTCGGTTACGATGTTGATTGGCACATAAGGTGGCTTCTGACATTCCTTTGTGGTTATGTTATATTATGGTCATGTTATTTCATGAATTTTGTTGAGTTATGAGCTTTGTTGTTGTTTCATTTAAACATTAAAGGGTTATTTCAAGGGTTATGATGTATTACATAATTCATCCATTTGTTATTGTTTTTTGTTACAATGTCACATTCATAAATGGCTATGTTGGGATGCAATGTTCATGACGGTTTGTGTTGTATTGCGACATATATGAATACTTGTTATTAAATATGTTTGTGTTTCTGAATGTAATTTGTTCCAATTATACATAAATATTTACCAAAATAGGCGTGGCAATTGTAATAGTACGATGCAACCATGTGGGATTGTGGGAATTTGATAATACTCTTTCGAAATGTCACAATGCAAGTATTGCATTTTTTTAATCAATAAAAAATATCTTGGAGAAATATTTTCTTAGACTATATTAATGCAATAGATATTTAATTGGTTATGTAATAAATGCAATATTTAAATAGTTTATAACGAAAATGTTCATGTATAATAAAGCTAAAAATGGGTAAAGGAGTAAACATCAACACAATTTCAATATATTACTAAGAATTGCATATATGAAAACAATGCAATGAAAGTATAGATTGTTGTAAGTTGAAATATGTGCTTTTAATTGCAACAATTACATAAATTATTTATATTATTGTTTGAGTACATCCACTAATGTCTTGACACTTTAATATGCAGTACAAGAATTTATTTCCTCTCACTCCTAACATGAAAAATTAAATATATTACTAAGAATTGCATATATGAAAATAATGCCATGAAAGTATAGATTCTTGTAAGTTGAAATATGTGCTTTTAATTGTAACAATTACATAAATTACATAAATTGTTGTTTGAGCACATCCACTAATGTCTTGACAATTTAATATGCAGTTCTTAAAAACAATTGTACAGTAATTCAAGTTAGTGTACAAATTTAAATTAATTCACATAATTGTAAGATAAGTTATGTTCTTTTCATTTGATTAAGACATGGATGTCACTCGTGGTGTAACTTTGGAATATATTTCCTCTATAAATATAAAAAAATTCATTTGAAATATGCAATTGTTATATTGATTGTAAGTTGAAATTGAATGCTTTGCTTTTTAATTTGTTAGTAATCCATTGTTTGTGTGATTGTATTTGTCATTCTTGGTATAACTGGAATTTTTCTTTTTTAAAATACAACATATATAAAATAAAACGATAAATTCAGTCACACATTCCAAAGCAATATAGAAACACATGTTTACATTTTAACCACAATAAAGAAAATGTATTTGGTTAATAAATGTTCAATACAATATACATATCCATTATCTCCTTTACTATAGCACCACATAAAAGAATGTATTAGTAATTAGGATATATCATGCAATAAATTATGATATCATACACTAAATCATAATTTTTTAAGATACAAACTAATGAAAACATTGATTTGAATAAAATAATCAAAACATATGTATTCGAATAATTGTCTATGTGTATTGAATTCCATTCTAGAAGTTTCATGGGATTTAGGCATGTTTTATTTGATACCAAACCTTATCAAAAATTTTACATGATCCAGAAAACAAGACATAATTGTTCTTACAATAACTAATACTTATTGAATTACATACAAATACCTTGCAAGTACTAAAACCATGCCATAGGGAATGGGATAAGATAGTTGAATGATTTCATGCTTGGAGTGAGTGGAAAGAAATTATTGTACATGATTGTTTTCTGGCATAGGTATAGGAATATTTCCAAACGCTAATCTTTCATCAATAGCTAATTGAGCAAAATTCTAAGTTTTCAAATCATAGTATATGAATGGAAATTCATTATTCTTGCACATCAGTATAGAACTTCCTACTACTCAGAATGGTATATATACAAAACAATGTATATTTACATTTCTTGTCATATTTTCTAAACGAGCCCATTTTAACCCTCTACCATCCTGGAAATGAGTCTCTATTTGTTCAAGTCGATGCTGACCATGTTTGAAATCCTGAATTTTATCTATGCACCATATACTTGTAAAACCATCATTCACAAGACATATGAGTTGGTTACAGTGTATATTGAGACACATCTATCGTTTCCTACATCTGGTGTAAATTGAATGCACACTTGGTATATTCAATTCAGTGTTCAATGAGTACATTCTATACACATATAAGACATCTTCCTTGGAAGTTATTCTCACATGCAACCAATAAATTTTACCTTTATAAAAAAACAACATCCTTACGAATAGTAGGTTCACCATCAACACCAATGGTTTCTCTCCATTTTTTTATATATTGCTCTAGATAAAAAATTTAGAACCTTCTTCATTGTGCTTATGACATACAAGTATCCATCCATGTTTCTGTCCACTAGTATTTCCGAGTCAAAGAAAAGAAACCATGAACCCCTATATCAATATTCCTATATGTGAGAAATGCTTTATGAATGTATTTAGAATGTAATAATCCTTATGCCTTGGTAGTGGATAATATTTAGAGAGCAAAATGATGGAACCAACTATACATTCAATCGTATATCTATATTCTAGGTAAGTGACATGCAACAAAGATGTATGTCCTATACGATTGATAAAATTATATATAGTATGGTTTTCATAATGTCCCAATAATTGTATTAAAAACCTTCTTTCTATTATATTGTTCCTTTTCCAAGCACTAACAAAAGTTGGTCTCGATAATAGCTCTTGACAGTGTATAGATATTGATGTAAAGTGAATCAATGTTGAAAATGACACCCATAGGAGGATCATCTCTAGAAACTAGAGTGGTAGTAAACTCCAAATGTTGGGGTCCATTTGAAGGTAAAAAAAACATAGTTATTATCAACATAGTGATATAATTTTTTAAGAATAAAATATTTAAATGAACACATTAAAACTCTTCAAACTATTTAGAGATAAAGTACAGTTGATAATGGATTTTTTATAAACAAAGTAAAAATAAAAAATGGATTATTTATAACTGCATCTAATGATATTGTTGTATAAATACAATGATATGAATATGAACAAAATGAACTTTGAAACTATTTGTTTCTATCTATAGAATGAAACGAGTGGCTAAGAACTCTTGTTTTTACTTGCATAACACCAAGATTTTTCTTTGCTCTTTTTATAGTTTCTTTGTTGTATTGGTGCCAAAATCATGATTTCCATTCTTCATTTATGATAAAATTATTTAAATAAACATAATATTTCCTTAAACTACTTACAAATAAAGTACAATTCTTTAATGGATTTTTTATGAAAAAAAAAAAAATTCAAAAATGGACTAAACCTTATAAATATGTTTAAGGCATATATAGAAGTGCATGTAATGATACTTTCTAATAAATACAAGCATAAAAAAATCATCAAAATTAAATTTCAAACTATTTTTCTTCCTATATAGAGGATGGAAATATTGGCTTAGAACTCTTTTTTTTTTCTTGGCATGACACCATAGATTTTCTTTAGTTTTTTCACAGCAATTTTTTTTATATTTGTACCAAAATCATCAATTTCATTCTTTAAAAACCTATGGTTAGCTTCATATTTTATTGCATCCTCTAACTTCTCATATATCATACCAAAACCTAATGATCTTTGTCCATATGTACGAAAACCCAAATTTTTTTTTTTTTGTATCAGCAATGTTGAATTTATTCCCTATATCCTTTTGAATTCTAGGCTTGGAAAGGTTTCCTCTTCTTGGATGTAGAACATTGATTTGAAATCGGTGTTTGAACCTCGGTTCATCTATAAGGTGTTTGATGCACACTATTGGATGATGATTGATTTTTTTAAGTTCCATTTATCTTTGGATTTTAGAGAAAGCTCTGAAAAAAAAGTTGTATGGTATCATGAAACAGAACATCGTCATAAGTAAATACAATCAATAACAATGGAGGAAATATGGCATTGCAAACAAAACTATAACATAATAATTATAATTATGTTATAAAAAAAAATTTAAGTTGCATAACATATACAAATGTTACATGCATGTTCATAGTTTCATATATTAAGATCATTGCCAGGTCCTTTCTTAACCTATTTAATACTTGATAGACATTTAGATATGATATTTACAAAAAATAATCATAATAAATGGTGAAATAAATATACATATTATCAATTTCAATATAATAGCAAGCATTTCATTTAGGTATGTAATACCGATATAAGTATAAATTATGTAAAAATCAAATTTCTTTATTTAATTGCAACACCAATAAAAAATGTTTGTAAGGGAGGGGCATGAAAAGATTTTTTATATGCCAAGATAAATATTTGATAGAAATTTAGATATGATCTTTACAAAAAATAGTCGTAATAAAGGGTGAAAGAAAATATACATATTAGCAATGTCAATATAATAGAAAAAATTTCATTTTGGTATGTCATAACGATATAAGTATAGATTATGTAACGATCAAATTTCTTTATTTAATTGAAACACCAATAAAAAATGATTAGAACAGAGGGGCATGCCAAGATTTTTTGTACTACTTATATACAATGTTTTCAACCTATGAAAATGCTAACAATGTTTGAGATGAAAACATAATGAAACATGTAAATATATTTGTTTATACAATAAGACAATCAAGTCACATAGTTACTTCACAGTTGTGATGGCTATGTTGAAATGGACAACAACCTATGCTCTTCATTCTTCCTGATTGTATCATATGCACTTTTGTTCATCTTTGCATACCTTTCAATTGTAAAAGGTGTATATATCCGTAAACCATCAATATATTTGACTCTTGGAATTGCTGTGAAAGTTAAACCCTACCTCTCTGCATTACCAATATCAATTGTTTCGCTTTGTAAAGTCAAACCTTGATATTTGTGTATGGTGAGAGGCCATGCCATACGCAATGGGATTTTCTTGCGATTTCCTCTAAAAACAAGTGTTGTAGGTACAATATTTGGATATATTATTTCCCACGGTAAACCAATGTAATAATCAAAAGATACTGTAGTATACATTTATTAATCTGTCACAGTAATCTAGGGACTAAACACAAATATCATCAAAGATTAATAACAATAAGGCATGAAAATGGTGTAATTGTGCTACAAAATGAGTAATTGCTCTGTATATTCACACAAAGAATGAGTAATACAATACAAGATCATGCTGCAAGCATGAATGAAAAATCAATTCGAATTTCCAAGGATGTCATTTGAATTGAATGAGTGAGTCTAGCTTAACTGAATGTAAGCCATAGTCAACACTCCACTTAACCATTGATCAAAACCCTAATTGACTCAACTGAGCCCTAACTGAAGTCAGAGTGCAATAAATGATTGAGTCTAACTGAAAGTAGGTTAGACACATGTCACAGCAAGCCAAACAACAAGTGGTAGTGCTTCAGTGACTCCAATGAACCCCGATGAGGTTAACTGAAGTGTAACTGAACATCAGAAGTGGTTGGAGGCGCCCCTGTTGACTCCAGTTCATTAAATAATAATTAAATAATCAATTTAATGAAGGGAGGTTCCTTCATTGTTCTATTTAATTGATTGTAACCATCAGTTAGCAATAAAGTACAGTTATGACACTCATATCACCCTCGAAGTGCTCCAGTTAGCCTCCCCGAATGTAGGAGAAGGCTAAGTTAGCCTCCTTGACTAAAGATAGGCATGGGTGTGCTCATGTTGATGTCATATATTGCTCCTTTGATGTCCATTAAGTCTATAAAGATTAGGATAGTGGTTTAACTAGGCCAAATTGACCAAAAAGAGTGTGTATGGTGATAAATGTCTCCAACAGCCCCCCTTAAGCTATACTCAGCAGGAGTAGAAAACATAAAATGCATAAAAAATTCTAGGGCCCTAGAAAAAAAGGCCATAGGTTACCCTATACAATAAAGTAACTGCTTAATATAACCAAGGAAACGGGGAAAACCTCATGGGAAAAATACCTCCCTCAAACTAAGCAGTAAATCAAAAATTGGTTCTTCTATGTAGCAGTATCCTGAGACTGTGCATGTGAACCTCTGAATCCAAACTAAATGAATATTTCTGGAGGAATATTCCACTTTGGAAGAATAACAATGCACTCAACTGAATCAGAAATATAAACAGTTGCATGGTGAAAACTGGACCCGTGTAGAGTAGTTGAAATCATCTGAAGAGAGAGCAAAGGTTCTTGAGGATTCGAACCATGTGTGGAAAAATCAAGAAACTGATATGTTTTAGCCTTGAACAGAAAACCATGAGGGGTAAAATCAACCCCAAATATTAGGAGCAAGTCTCCAAGCGGATGCAAAATGTCTTCCTCATTACTAGTTCTGTGAGGAGATGAGCATGTGACCAAAGGTAGAGAAGCCCTGGGACTGTGGAGAGAAAATTATTGAGATCCATAATATGATATATCTTCTGAAATAGATAATGAATCACATAATAAAATATCATCAACCTCATATGAGGAAACTAACAACAAATCCCCATCAGTAGTTTTGAAGAGAAAGTGCGGTACTTGATTTTTCACACCGAAATTAGTGAGAGCAGCTACAAGCATGACTGAAGGCTCTTGGATTTTAAAATATGAACCAAATAATATCAAATAAGAAATTAAATCAGATCTAAATAATTTCACAACATATCCAAAACTGTGAAATGAAATCAAATCCCCAGCAGTAGTTTTGTAGGAGACTTGTGGTACTTGTTTCTTCACACCGTTGATGAGAATAGCTACAAGCAGTATTGAAAGATTATGAATCTGATATATTAAAACAATAAATATAAGATCATATATAAATAATATCATATCATATCCAATAATTTTAATATCATATTCAAATAAATGGTTAACCGAGATGGTGGATGCACAGCTTGCTTCTTCTTCAAAATTCTGAATTTTGGTGCACGCAATCCTGCAGGATTTTGATAAAAGATCTAGATCATGGGGAGAGAATGTGTCACTCTTATAATATGATATTTCTTCCAAAATATCCAATTTTTTACATATTTTCATACCATCAGCAACAATAGAGAGAGAAAAAACAAATTTCTCTTCACTTTCGGAAGCAATTACTCGTAAATTTTGCACATAATTCAAAGGAAAATCACTAGTGAATGTTTGCATGGAAGTGTGGCAGTATTTTTCTTCAATATCAGAGATTCAAATGTCTTATTCTGTTTCAACAATATGAGGAGATGAGATATCAGAGATCTCATGAACTTCCGGAGCATCAGGAGAAGGAGTCACTGCATGGAGACTTTCTTCAATTCGAATTGCCTGTGTAGAAGATTTTGCTTCATCTTCATCTTGAAAAAATTCATCAGAGAGAGTAGAGGCCAATAATTTTGAGTAAATAACTCTTGTGGTGCTAGATGTGATCTCCAAAGTGCTATTATTATCCTCATTGTTCTTGCCAAAGTTTCTGTCCAATTTTGTCCAGAGATCCTTTGGGTATTCAGAAGAACCAATAAGGTAGCGTAGGCTAAGAGAAAGGGCCAGACATATTGCTCCAAAATATTTATCACTGTCATTTAGCCAGTCATTCTCATTCTCATAAGACTCTTTTCTGAGTCCAACAAACACTTCATAGAGACCTTTTCTCTTCAGGCATGCAATCATCTTCATCTTCCATTTTATTAGCTTGTGAATGGGGTGAGAAGAGGGACTCATGAGTCCATTCGAAGTTGTACCTGTTAAAACCTACATATCACAACAAAAGGGGCACCATAAGGTCATACAGCCTACACATTTTAGTCTTTAATCACACCCAGCATAGTTGATCAAGCAAGCTTTATCAACAATTTCCCTACTTGGGTTATTATGTGGTAGGCCTTGGCTTCTGGTGTAGTGCTGAAATTTTGAGCTTTTGCTCAATTTTTCATGCAAGATCTATAAAAAACCTTGTTTTTGAGAGATATAAGCTATGTCCCACCATGAGCTTTGATACCATATTAATCTGTCACAGTAATCTAGGGACTAAACATAATTCTCATCAAAGATTAATAATAATAAGGCATGAAAATGGTGTAATTGTGCTACAAAATGAGTAGCCTCTCTGTATATTGACACAAAGAATGAGTAATACAATACAATATCATGCTTTAAGCATGAATGAAAAAGCAATTCAAATTTCCAAGGAGGTCATTCGAATAGAATGAGTGAGTCTAGCTTAACTGAATGTAAGCCATAGTCAACACTCCACTTAACCACTGATCAAAACCCTAATTGACTCAAATGAGCCCTAATTGAATTTGGAGTGCAATAAATGACTAAGTCTAACTGAAAGTAGGTCAGACACGTGTTACAACAAGCTAACCAACAAGTGGTAGCACTGCAATGACTCCAATGAACCCCGATGAGGTTAAATGAAGTGTAACTGAACATCAGAAGTGGTTGGAGGTGCCCCTATTAACTCTAGTTCATTAAATAATCATTAAATTATCAATTTAATGAAGGGAGGCACCTTCACTGCTCTGTTTAATTGATTGTAACCATCAGTTAGCAATAAAGTGCATTTATGACACTCGTATCAACCCCAGAGTGCTCTAGTTAGCCTCCTTGAATGTAGGAGAAGGTTAAGTTGGCCTCCTTGACTGAAGGTAGGCATGGATGTGCTCATGCTAATGCCATACAATGCTCCTTTGATGTCAATTAAGTCAATAAAACTTAGGATAGTGGTTTAACTAGGCCAAATTGACCAAAAAGAGTGTGTATGGTGGTAAATGTCTCCAACAACATTGGTAGTCGTAGTGATCTAAATCCTTTAGAGAAAAACATGTTTTGAACTATCCCAAGTGCTTTATTTACTAAAATTTATTCCACCCATAAGTTACATGTCAACATGAATCTTTCACAAGTACATAGAAGGAATTCATTTTTAAGTTTCTCATCATCAGCATCATTGAAATCTTTACTCTTGGTATTTTCAACGATGCATCGTGCTATAGGAATTCCAACTGATTTTAGCACATATATATTATGTACATTTACCAAGGTGTTTGTTGGAAACAAATGGATTTATGATTTGAAATTATTAATTTCAATAGAGTCCATAGCCGCACCTATTCATGAAATTAAGAGAGTTCAATTGTCCTCTATTGGTTTTGCATTTATAATGTAAGTTAATAACCTTTTAAAATTGAGTTGCTTTGGATCTGTCTCGTGTTGACGAAATATTGTGTCCAATGTAACAACGCTTCTGAAATATTTCCACAAAACTCTATCGGATGTGTTTCCTACGTACAACGGTTTATCTTTCACAAGAGGAAATTGCCGAAGCTATCCTACAAGAATCATTGATTTTTCACCAAATGAAACTGACTTCTTTTCTAGAAATGTTTCACGTAAACGTGAATCAATTTGTATGAACAACCTGGGCGCTATGAAACTCATTTCATCAATTAAAATGTGTATCACATCCCACATTTCTTCTTGTAATACAGAAAGTGCTTGACCATGTAAAGATTTGAAGTATTTAATAGGAATTCTAAGGGCCGAGTGAATCATTTTAGCTTCTATGTTTAAGGAAACTACTCTAGTAGGTGCTAGCAATAATAGAGGGATTTTTCCATTTCTTGAATGCAATTAAAATTATTGCGAGATAAAATGTATAAGGTAATAATTTCCAGTTCCTACAGTTCCTTGAATGATAATATTGAGTTGGTCTGCATTCGGTCCTTCATTGAAATGTTTAATAATATCTTCAAAACAAAGATGATGCTTATTGGAAAATGAGGATGGATTAGATGATCTAGAATGGGAGACATCTCGTATAGATACACTTGAACGCGCATTTTTAATGAAATTTGTTGGGTCTTCTAAATTTTTATTTGAACCTATAGTACTATTCCACACATGGATCAAGTCAAAGTCTCTCCGACCAAGAGTTTCAATGTCTGACACTTGAATAGTATTAGGAGGAATGCGATGAGATAAAATATCCCGCTTATCCATATCATTGTCATTGTTGATTTCCTCGTGATGTATATCATCATCTTCTTGAATGTTATATGATGCTAAAGGTATTCCACTGACATGACAAACTTGGTATCTAAAGATCCTCCAATTCTGAATAATAATTTATGTGTTGATTCCAGTATCAATATGAATGTTTCTGAATAATAGAGAATCAATTCACTTAGGAAAAATGATTCAAATGCAACTGACTTATCCTTTAGAACTTCATAGAATCGTGGCCATACTCAAACAATATCATGCTTAACTCTTTTATTCCATGGTTCTTTACTATGACATGCACTAAAAGACCAGGATCACACAGTGTCAATAAAAGATAACTGTTCAAGGAATAGACGTCTATTTTGATATAGTTCTATAAACCCAGATCTTTTTTGCGAACCCTTGTTTTCTGAGTTGCAACAAACTCTTTTGAATATTTTTTTCTACCAACATTAATTGAAACAAATGTACATCTAGAAAGAACAAGGGGAAGCTTGAGAAACATATGGCATGTTTCTTGTGCTCATATATCTCGTTCCATAATTGTTTCAACAATAATTTTTTATATGCACATATGGAGGGAATTTTAGAGTGAGCAACATTGGAAATTATTGTCAACATGTCTGAATAGATTTATGATATTCTCTCATATTTTGAAGCATAATTTGCAATGTATTTCAAAACTGCATGACATGAAATAACTAGCTAACAATCAACATTAGAACGCCACATTGAAAGAAGAGGAATATTATGAACATTATACCTGTCGTCATTATGTGCAGGTTCATATTTTTTCTGTCCTTTGTCATTGACAAATAATTTTGATTGGTGCTGAATTTCCCATGTTGCATTGCATTGACACATGTAGGAGGAACCTTTTTTCATAAACATGAATGAAATATGCATTTTGCGTGTTGTTGCACTCGATTTGATAATTTCTCATAATCATCAAGGGGATTCATATTGAATATTTTAGTGGTATCCAATAAGAAAGGATCTTCTTGTAGAGGTCGATGAATTGAAGTATTCCTATGGTGAGCATCACAAGGACTCCATGTTGTTACATAATTGTCAAAGTACAACCTTGCTGCATCAACTCTTCTCGCATATTTCCAATCTAATTGTTCCATGTTTGGTGAACCTTCTAACCAAAGGAAGACATGGATATGTGTTGATCCCCTACGATGACATTCATACCTATGAAACTCATCTTGTAATAATGATATTATCTAGCAACAAAATCTCAAGTAATAACATGAAATTTAAGGTTTAAATATAGAATAAGGAAATGATGTACATGTACCAATATTCTTTAGCATGAAGATATTTCACAATTATTTCATAAAAAAAATAATGAAATGTTCATGCATATACTTTGCAAAAATATGTGGATATTTAATGACATTATCAGTTCTCCATCTATTTGTGTTTTGTGGAGATACAAGTGCAGAATTGGCCATAAATTTATGTAGGTCTGGCCACCTTGTATCAACTGCACTTAGATTAAAAAAAAAAATTGGGAAACCAATCTATGATATCATCTCTATAATTTCACTGCGCCATGTGTTCCAATATTCCTTTGTTCCTCGAAGACGTGAACCAAAACACAATAATCATTCAGCTAATTTGGTGTCCGGGAATTCAATTAGATCCTTTTGTAAATCTTCAATTGTAGTAGGTATGTCATATTCTATGTTTTTTTTCATGAATACAACATGTTTTCCTTGGCTTTGATGTCTTGTAATCATGTTCAATAAAAAATACCGAAACCTTGGATGTTTTCCAAACCTTTGATCACAATATTTAAGTAGGTGCAATCCATATTCATGTAAGGGGATAGAATTCAAACGTGGTTGAAACCAATCAAAAATTACCGTGGGAACCAATATTGGAAATTCCATGTCAAACAAACCTTATGTGTTGTATTCATTTATTGGAGACAAACCAATCTCATGTCATTCCATTTCTAAATCTGGCAAAGAATATTCTTTGTTGACAAAGTTCTGTATCTCTTGTATTTCTCTTTCTGCATTGGGAATTCTAGGTGTAAAAGATGAAGGATGATTTTTGAGTTCATGAATTCCATATTTTCCAATGTTAGCATCATTCACTTTTGAGTGAACTATGTCAGAGTTTATAAAACTAAATCTAGCAGGGACATCTATTGGCTGGACCAGGAGACATAGAACCGATTATAGATCAATTTCAACATCTCGGTAATATTTTTTCATTTGGATTTTGTAATGCAATGCATTCATTACACGTGACCTACTAACAATGCAATCATAGTGCTTTGATGAAGGCCCTTCTCTTTTGACAATTAATATGTCTAGGTCTTCTATTCGATAAGGAAGGTTCTTAACAATTGAAATGATATCTTGTGGGAAGCTAATTGTATGAACACTATATTTATATTGACCTCCACAAGCATGTGTGACCTGTCATATTGGCTTCACTCGTGCTATTAGCATTTATTCAACTTGTGTCAAAATTGAAAAAATATGAGGTTGTTTCCTAGGATTCATGTTGTTATCTTGAAAGAAACGATGTAAATCATGCTCTTTCCTACATATCACACAAATAGGTCCTTCATCTTGTCTAAATAAAATGATTCTAGGGTATTATTCAAGACAAACATTACACATTTGCACAATTGACAATTTATCAATTTCAACACAAAATGCTTGATGGAAAGGGGATATCTGTTGGAAAATCTCAATCATATTTCTTGAGCTATGTATATTAAAACCATGTTCTCAAGCATGAACGTTATCATTCAATGCAGTTAGATGGGAGAGGGCAACATGAACTCTCTCCTCTATTACTATGATGATGCATATTCCTGAAATTTCGTCGTTAAGTGTGATTTCTTGCAATGTGACCCATATGGTTGTCATCATGAAAATGATATTGGAGGTAGGTTTGTGTCATATTTTTTATATTATTTGGGGTTTGATTGTTTCGACCTCGACGAGCCTCAGTGTTAGTATCCTAAAAATTGAAAATGTTGTTGTTATTTTTTATGTTAAATCTTATGGTATGATCCAAATATACATATTGATTATGAATAGGTTGACTATGACCTTTGTTGTATCAAGACAAATAACCCTTTACGTATATGATCTTGGGCTACTTATCCTAACTCTATTTTGATATACTACTTGTTCATTCAATGTCACTGAGCTATTTTTTGAATTGAAGTCCATGTTCCTGAGTTGGGTGCACTGAACATAATTATGGTTGACATTTTGTATAGTCATTGTCACTAGAAAATGGAAAGGCATTGATTGGCCTCTTGTTGTTTATACAATTAGGGCTAACAAGTACGATGAGTTGTATTCCCTTTATGTTACTATCTTGAAAATTTAATACGAGTGCACATATAATAATTGCACACCAAGATGAAACAATATTGTATATAATACTAATTTATTTTGATTAAATTAAAATGCATGGTTTATGTGGTGTATATGTGAAACGATACCTTGGTTGTTCCAAGACAAACAGTTCTTAGCGAACATAAAATTTGTATATTGATTACAAGTTTATTTTGAAACCTTTGTTCTTCATTTATTAACAATGCACTGTTTGTGTGATTGTATGAGGAATTCCTAGCAGACTTGGAATTTGTGTCCTTTGTTGTGCCAAGATAAATTGTTCTTATTCCACTGCTTCGTTGATCTATATTTGGGTTATCATTCTGTATTATTTCATTTTTTATTGGATGCATATCATCGCTTCCATCATCAAATGAGCGATTCGTACAAAGTATATATCTAAACATTGAACATGTATGTGAGTATATATATATTATACACAAAAATACTTATTCAAATATATACAATTCCATGTAATCCTTATGCTTTTGTTCCATGATTAGAGATATTTTCCCCATAAGTTTGATATATGGATGGTTCAACAATGTCATTGAACATTTCATTAGAAGTGTCATTATATGTAGACGTTGATTCTAGAAGTTGACTCTAAGGATTTCCTCTCCTAGTTATATTATATACGATATGGAATTTAGTGAGCTCACCTTGCAAATCAATGAACTTAGAAAATACACAACCACAAATTTTTCTCCTTTTTTTGTTGATTTGTATTATTCTTTTCATAGTTTAAAAGATGTTTCCTATTAATATCTTCTTTTTTTCCTTCATAGTATTTTGGTCGGGATTCATTTTTTTTGTCAAACAGTGTTTCCATCAACTTCTTCTCACTGCTGCAATTTTTTTTCTTTGATGACATATCTACATGAACATATAAGAATTATCTATTGTGAAAGCATATTAGTGAAGGAGGACATGTTATAGGTTTAGCAATAAGAAAAAAATCATAAATTGTTCAACCTTTTTCAAATAATATGTTTTAGCCTCTATTGTTTAGGTAGACTAATATATGAACTAATCTACTATTCAAATTTATATGCAAGATATATCAAAATAAAATGGCATTCCTGATATATTTCTATTTTGAACAAATTGTACACTTCAGTACTCTTTAAAATTCCTTTAGAAGAAATGGATACAATAAATATAATAATGAAGTAGTGATGTGAGATGACAATTTGCATAAGGTACATGAAAGTATCATTATATTAATTTTTATATTCTCTCATTCAAAACACATCATCAATTGAATCCATGTTTTAGAAACATAGAATGATTGAAATTTTATTTACAAGGTCAACAACACCTAGTTGTGTTGGAATGTCTATTTTGGAATATACAGATTCCAACATTACATCACTTTCAAGAACATTAGAAGGTGCGTTGGTCAACTCATATAAGATAAAATCAAGACGATTGTATTTGCACATGAGTATGTAATTATCAATTGTTGCAACTGGAAAAATGCACAACATTTTGTATTGATGTCTAAGGTCAAACTAGACATGTAACTCCATCGTAGTCCATCTTCAACCAACACACTAATTCTAGATGAACTATTTGGAATTATTGAATCAAATTGAATGGTTGCTCATAGACAAAATAGAAACAATTGAACCACATGTCGATTCAATTTTGTAGTTGTTGTTTAGAAGTGACATAGATAGAGATGAACAATTTCCCAGTTGGTTAATGTATAGAACATTGAATCGTTGTCTAGAACAAGCCCCGAAATTAACTAAAACTCCATATTCTTTTGTTTGACGACATTTCCATTTTGAGATAAAATCATTATTAGATAGCATTCGACTCCACCCTTTGCAAACCATTTTTAAATGAATAATCATTGATAAAGGAAACGAAACAAATATCATTTCAAGTATGTCTATTGGTAATGAGATCTAAATCGTAGGGACCATATCCATTTCTATAATACAACATACAATAATGTGTTAGGAGATTGATGAATGTAAATATTACGTAATTTTTAAAAAGTGATACAACACGCTTTGTTTATTTATTTATTTTGGCAGTTTGAAATATGACAACAATTTTTTTTACAATAGGTGAATCGTATTTTTTTGGTTATTATTTGTAATATTGAAGTACAAGACATAATTAAAATATTAAAAGAAGGGCGTATAAATTTGGATACAATCCAAAAAACAAAACATTATTTTCACATAATTTATTTGTATTTGAATTTACATGTAGATAAGGATTACATTCGGTAGGATAATATAAAAAGATCACCAAAATTCACATAATATGAAAAAGAAAAAATATTTTTTCATATTATTTACATGCCATAACGATCTAACCTCTCAAGCCAATTGTAGGCAAAGGGACCAAATCGTCGAATCCTTCCAGACTTGGACTGAGTGGGATTTTTTTTTTTAGAAATGATAATATTGATGCATTTATTAGTTGTTGGAATTGGAAAACGATGAATTGGGAGTAGTGATCCTTCATGATTTCCTACACAAGAAACCTCACAACTATTGAGGTCATAATATATATATATATATGGAACTTGGCCATATTTATACATCAAAATAAAACTCCCCACAACTCGAAATGGAAGGTACCCTGGACAATTTGTATTTATATCGGATGTCATATATTCTAAAATAATCCATCTTAAATCCATGCCAAATATATAAAATCCATGCACCTATGGAATTGGACAGGCATCACGCCTCAAATTTGTCATTTAACTAATAGACCATATAGTTGTCCTAACATTGTTTACAAGACATATCAATTTGTTTTTATGTATGGTCAAACACATGGATCATTTGACATGCCCTATATGAATTGAGTGGCAAGACCATTTGTTCAATCCAATGTAAAGTGAACACAATGTATAGTTATATAGAGCATATTGTTCTGAAATGACCCTAAAATGCAACCAATAAATATTTTTGTTATAAAAAACTGCATTTTTGGGAGGTCTTGGCATGAAATCAACTACACCAATTTCTATGCAATGTCTATTCACATTGTTGTACACAAATAATTTTGAACCATTTTCATTCTCTTCATCATGAAAAACTATCCATCCATTTTTATGATCACCAATGTTGCATATGAGTGTAAAGAAACCATGCACTCCTACTTCGATCACACTTATATATACAAAACATCTTCTGATTGGGTTCATAATGTAAAACTTCTTATGACCTGGTAAGGGACAAGGAGTCGATAAAAAAATAATTGAAATAGTTGTGCATTCAATTGAATATCTATTTTCTGGACTCGTAACATGTAGAAAATACATACATCCTATACAATTGATAAACTTATATAGGATTTCCATTTGGTATGGTATCAATAATTCAACTAAAAACCCAACTTCAGTTATGTGGTTGTTTAACCAAGAAGTTGTAATTGTTGGTTTTCATCATAGCTCATAACAATATTTATAAATTGATCCTATCTGGATCAACGTCAAAAAAGGAACCCACAAAAGAATCATTTCCAATAACTCTATTGGCAATAAACTCCAGATTGTGGGATCCATTTGTAGCTAAATAAAAAAACAATGAAAAAAATGATTATTAGAAAAACCCAACAAATCTATTAGGAATGGATTTTTTTAATACTTTTTTATATATGCAATTGAATTTCAATTTAACTGACTATATAGAAATAAAACGATTGTGACATAATACAATATAATGCAATAAAACAAAAAATCCCAAAAAAATATGTCATTTTGAAAAAAAAAGATTAAATTGTTAAATGAGTATTTACATTGTCGAATTCAATGATATGTAACCACTGCATCTAACGACCAATTCTTTATTCCAAAATGAGAGGTCTCACTAATTGTTTTATGACATGCAGAAAAACTTCAACCTCTTTTACATTAAATCAATTAAAATGGAAGAAGAACGATTTATTTATTTAGAGGCTTACGTCTGGTTTTGTTTGGGTTTAACACATATCATTTATTTAGTGACATGAAATAATGAATAGAGGTACATGAACTACAGCTTTTCTCAAGGTTTTAGTTTCTAAGGTCATTGACATGTACTTGTTCAGCCTAACATCCAATATTGGATGCGCAATAGGGATCTCACCAATTGGTTTGGCACATGTCTCTTTACTACTGACATCATGACACATCTCTCAGAATTTTTATTCATAAATCAATAATTTACTAATATGCTTTGCTTGTGAATATAGTTATTCTAGGTTTGTTTGGGTTTAGCACATCTCGTTCAATTACTGACATCAAACAACATCTATGTGAAATATAAAAAAACTAATCTACCCATAATGATTTTCTATATATATACACACACACACACACGATGGAAAAGCTATACACATTAATTCTATGCATAAATTATTAATCATCAATATAGTAATGTCTACTTTAGCAAATGAACATTTCGTTGATACAACAATAATATGTACTTAATATAAACATTTCAAAGAATACACACACACACACACACACACACACACACACACACACACAAACACACATATATATTGTTGTCTTGGATTTCTAATTTGGTCAATAAGTTCTTCCTATTGAGATAAGGCTTCCCAAGCTCTTTCTAACTCATTTCTTGTTTTGGCTGTATTTAGTGGGAACTCGCACGAAGTTGGTTCCACTTTTTAGTGCCACTTTAGAAATTGGAAACACACTTCTGAAATGTAAATCCACAACGCATATGCATTATTGATGCTACTTTCAGAAAACCCGAGCCCAAAGACGAGGCTAAGGTTAGTTAGTAGATATCGCACATGCAATATATCGCATGTGCGTTTTTAAAGTTTTACATATCGCATATAACACATATTTCATTAAATTTGTAATTATTTAGTGGATCTAGAATTTAGAACTTCCGCTAGATTGAGTTCTTTCAAAATGAGAAAATTCATAGCCTTTGAATCCTTACATAATTTCTATTACTATTATTTATAGTTTGTATTAAATGTTAAGTTGATTAAATTATTTTATAACATAATACCAACATTGTATTTGTTATTACAACAATAACAAATATTTTTGTCTTATAATCAAAACGAGAAAATATTTTATGACTTTAAAGTCTAAGTTTTACCCTTGTAATGATTAAAATAAATTATGAATTAAAATAGAAATATAATTTTTTATTATTGTTGTTGGTAGTGGTAGTGTATTAAAAACTAAGTTGATGAATGTTTACTTTATGAATAATAGATTAACGTGAAAAATTTCTTACCCATAAATTTATTTACTGATATTGATGATAGTAAATCCTCCCTTGTTTATTAATATTAATTATTTTAACAATCAAAATCAATTATGAACTCGAAAAGCATTAGTGCAATACAATTTGATTTTTTTCATATACAAGAGGAAAGGGGGAAAACCAACTGAACTAATTATTGAAAGTGTTCATTATTTATTTATGAAGTATTTGAACAATATGTTTAATTGAAAAGAGCGTATTTATATTGAAAATATAGATATCTTACAATATTTATATTATCGTTAGATTTTACATCATCTATTAGTTTATGTTAGGGCACGGAGGAATTGAACCACCATCGTCCTGCTTGTAATGCACGTGCTCTTCCATTGAGCTAGCACCCTTTACAACATGATGGGAGAGGGATTGTGTTAACACCTAAATTACACCTTTCTAATCCTCAGTGACAAATCAAAATGGTGAAAACCTTAGACTTTGATTATTTCAAAATGATGAAATTCTTAGACTTTTATTCCTTACATAATTTCCATTAATATTATCTATAGTTTGTATTAAATGGTAAGTTGATTAAGCTTATGTAATGACATTAATATTGTATATGTTACTATGATTAAGAAATTGAATTATAATTTGATATGGTAACTAGTATATTCTTGGTGTTGAGTTCCTATAATAGTAGAAGGTTGCCACTATTTTAGAATGACCCATTTAATAGCTATTTAATGACATAATATAAATGTGTTTATTACTATAACACTTTTAATTCTCGACATAGCAAGCAATATTGCATGTGTTGAGTATCATGTTGTAATATATTAGAATCTTGGCAACATGTTATAAGTGAAAAGAAAAACTATTATATATTAAGTGTTACTATGCTAAGTTTATTATTATAACGATAAAAAACAATTATACGTTAGAATAGAAATATAATTTATTTATATTTTCTAATAAAAGTTAAGTTGATCAATGGTTATATCACAAAAAATAGATTGTAGAATATTTTCTTACATATTATTATTAAAGTTATTTAATGACATTGATAATCAATGTTGCTATTATTATCTTGGAATTTCATTTAATTGAAATTATGTTAACTAATGTGTCTAGGTTGAGTTAACATAGTAAGTCTAAATATTTTTTGAGTATGATGTTTTATTTTTTGAAGTTGGCACCACTTGATAGAGGACAAGAGAAAATATTTTATGACCTAGAGTAAAATTGGTTTTATCTTAGTAATGATTAAAATAAATTATGAATTAGAATAGAGACATAATTTATTATTATTGTTGGTGGTGGTGGTGCTGTATTAAAAACTAGGTTAATGAATGTTGATTTTATGAATAACATCTTTATGCGAGAAATTTTACCTATAAATGTATTTAATGATATACTTTGATTATCATTAATATTTATATTTATGTATTAAAACAAAAGTCACCAATATTTGACTAGTGAATTATTAATAATTTGTGTAAGAAATTTCTTACATAATATAAAGTTATTTAACAACATATTAATATTGTATTGTGACTATTATTAACTTATGTAGTATTGACATTAAATGTTAATACTTTCCTATTGATTTTCGGGATTAGGCTATGTGAAATCTTTTCAAAGCACACTGAATTTTACATTGTTCCCCCGACGATCATACGTGGATTTCCCACTTGAAATGTTGGTTTGAAAAAATCACTGACAAATTAATCCAGAAAATGATTCATAATGATGACAAACTATGAAAGCCTACACTCTAAAAATGTTACTACTTTGCCTTTGTTAGGTATAAGATATTTCACTAGTACAAAGTTATCACCACTTTAAAGTCTACATAAGAAAATATAATATTAATTAGAATGCAACAGATTAGAACAATTAAATTTATATAAATTATAATAACAAGTAATAGGGAAAAATCACTTCAAACCTTATTGCAAGTGACTTACATTTATTCACAGAGGAAGTCTAGAAGATGTTTTAAGGTTCATTATTGAATATGATTATGCACATTTGATATAGTGACATGTTGAATTTATGTAAAAAACAAATTGAAAAGTTAAAAAATGAATGGTGTTACCTAATTCACATAAAGTACCATGACATGAATTAACATAGAAGTTGAACCAAAATTTTCATATTAGCAAATAATATAAAATTACTCAAAAAAGGCTTGAAGAGAGTATTTTATATACAACCAACATTGAAAAGTGTTTCTTCTTGTATATTAATAACTCGTTCAAAGAGAAAATTACATTCATGAATCATCTCCACCTAATATCCTTATATTCAGTCAATCAAATCAATTACAACTTGTACACCACATTTATTTATCGTGGTCTTCCTGCAATATTCTTTCTTTTGCATCCATGCCCAAACTATGGTATTAACGGGAATAGATCTAGGTCATGTGTCATCAAGGTTTGGTACCCAATATTGTTCTGAAATTTTCCCTTTTATTTCCTTGAACTAGGATTCCATCAATCAACCTTTACATGAAGAGACTCACTTTCATCATTCTGGAAGATATATGAGGTGGTGTTTGCCATCCAAATCATCTCTTCTTCATACTCAGCTCATGATCTAACTAGAAACATCTTTCCTTTCTCAACTTCAATCATAGGATTGAATCTTTGGTTTAGCTTGTTGCACTTCGGTCCAACATATACCAGTTCATTGGTCACATTATCAAAATCTCCATCCATAATACACATATTACATGCACAACATTAAATCTCACATGGATTAAATTGTCTTTGTGATGCAATATATTTGATGATAATGTCTAACATGAATTAAAGTTAACACGATGCTACTACTTAATGATTGATTTTATGGATTAAGTTATGTGAAATCTTTTCATTCCACAATGAGTTTTTCATGGTTCTCGTAACAAGCATGAGTGGAGTGTCCACTCAAAACGTTGGTCTAAAAAACAGTCAGACAGTTTAACCCAGGAAATCAATCACAATGATTACAAACCTTCACACTCAAAATGTTAGTACTGTGTTTATTGAGTATAAATTAATATACTAGTACAAAGTTGGCACCACTTTAAAGTCTACATGAGAAAATATAATTGTGAATTTGAATGCAACATAGTAGTACAATTAAATCTATATAACCTATAATAATGAATAATAGGGAAAAATTACTTCAAACCTTATTGCAAGTGCCTTACATTTATTCACAAAGCAAGCTTGTAAGATGTTTTAAGGTGCATTCGCATAAAGTATCATCACCTGAATTAATATTGAAGTTGAACCAAATTTTTGATATATGTAGAAAATAATATAAAATGAAGAGAATATTTGATATACTACAAACATTGACAACTTTTTCTTCATGTATATTAATTAGTCATTCAAAAAGAAAAATTACATTAATGAAGCATCTCCACCTAATTTCCTTATATTTTCTCAAGCAAATCAAGTACAGCTTGAGGATGAATATTTCCACAATTAATCTTAATGACAAAGAGAGTTTATGGAATTAAATTGTGTGTATTGAAACATCCCTACGTTTCGAGTGGACACTCCACAATCATCAGGGGAACAAAATGAAAAGCTCAAAGTGGTATTGAAGAGAGTGAGCAAAAGCTAATAATAAATAAGGCAAGGGTTGTGTACATGCATTAATGAATATAATGATGCACATTTGATATAGTGAGATGTTGTGTTGATCTAAAACACAAATTGAAAATTGGAAATTTGAATGGTGTTATCTAATTTGCATAAAATATCATCACATGAATTAACATTGAACTTGAAGTGAAATTTTCATATATGTGGTAAATAATATAAAATTCTTCAAAAAGTCGCTTGAAGAGTATTTATTATACTACAAACATTGAAAAATGTTTCTTCATGTATACTAAAATTCATTTAGAAAGGAAAATTACATTCATGAATCATCTCCACCTAATCTCCTTATATCTACTCAAACAGATCAAGTACAACTTGTAGACCACATTTATTTATCTTGGTCTTCCTACAATATTCTTTCTTTGGCACCCATGCCCAAACTATGGTATTAATTGGAATAGATCCAAGTTTTGTGCCATCGGGATTTCGTACCCAATATTGTTCTAAAATGTTTCCCTTGTATTTCCCTAAGCTAGGTTTCCACCAATCAATCTTTACATGAAGGGTCTCGTTGTCATCATCCTAGAAGATATATGAGGTGGATTTTTCCATCCAAATCATTTCTCCTTCATCCTCATTTCCTGATCTAACAAGAAATATCTTTCCTTCTCAACATCAAATCTAGGATTGAATGTTGGCTTTGGCTAGTTTCACCTGGGTCCAACATATATCGGTTCATCTGTCACATTATCAAAATCCCCATCCATAATATTTTATATTGGATGGAGTGCATTACCATCAACGTTAACATTCTTCCTCATCTTGGGCCAAAAATCATCAGAAGAAGAATCACTTTCATCCAAGGGTGTATGGTCATTGTAGAATCCATCTAATGCATCAAGAAATCTTTTCCAATACTCTAGTTTTTTGTTATGACTCCTCTATAACAATTGGTTAATTCTCATTTCCATAGTCTCTTTCCACATTTTCATGTATGATGTTATTCATTCCTTTAGTTATTTTAAATAAACATCATTGTCTTTGGGACGTAAGAAACATGGCTTCCCTATAGGAAATATAGGTCGACCTTCATCATCTATATTCTAGAACTCAACTGGTTCTTACCACTTAATGTCTTTGATGGATTCTTTATACCTCATAACTGGAACATCATTGAGTATAAGAAATTGGAAGTAATGGACATTAAGATGTCCTACTATTGCATTTCCCCCCTCCTTGATGTACCTATTAGGAAAACTTTTGAATTCATAAACTTTGTCAATACGTTTAGGTGGAAATCCTCATTTTTCTTTTATTGTGCGATATGTATCTATCATCTCAAGTTAAGAATATATATCTTTACTTTTCAAGTTGGAAGACATTCTTTCGTAGGTTCCATCTATGTATTTATGGGTGTGCCCCATAAGCAAGAATCCAACCTCAATAGTGATGAATACACCAAGTGCAATTAATAGTGATAGAAACATGAAAACATAAGAATTATTATTATCACTAGTTGCATTGTCCAACTGTAACAACAAATGTGGAGGAAGAGGTTTAAAATCAAGATTTTGATTTTTTGAGCTTCCATTTAAAGATAGGAAATAATTCTTGTACACTCTACAATTTGAGTGAATAGAGTTTTTAAGTAATTCATTTGAAAGTTGGTTTCTTGAACTTCCACTCTCATAAAGAAAATCACCATACATATCAAGGTGTGGGTCTTCAAGGTCCCTCAAGCACTTTGCAAGAGATGTAATGGAAAATTGTGATCCCATGTGTACAAATGGTAGGGATAAATGACCAAAACCTCATCTGCTATGCCCATATGTTAGCATATCTATCAACGACAAACCCAAGTTTGTTCCTGCAACAGATTTTGATTTGACACACAATATTGGGATTGAAGTCTTTGTTTTGTCCATTTTGTCATGGATAATGCTCAAGTATTCCTTTGGATACCACTTTAACATAATTATGTGGGCATAGTAGCAATATCTTCCACACATAACAATATTGGTATGTTTCTTCAATCTAGCTCGTGCTTGTTCTTCCAGCTCTTTTGTAGTCGATGTCTTCATCTGTGCTTTCAACACAATACATTCACTACATTTACTGAAGTTAGTGTTCTTTGAGAATGCCACATCTGGAAAATGAGTATTCCAAATCTTGCTCATTTTTGGTTGTGATATTGATGGAAAATTGAGCTCTTGAAGAGCCTCATTGATCTCTTTTAACAAAGAACTTTTGGTGTACGTTGATGGCAACAATATTAAAGGAGCAGACATTCCATCTTCTTCAACTTGTCGTGTTTGGTTTGGTGAAAAATATGAATTATCCATTACAATTTTGTGCAATATTTATATGGTTGCCACAGTATGTGCACATGCTTTGTATTTGTTGGTGTTACCATGAATTTCTTTGACATGTCCTTGTTGAAAATTATGTTGGTAATTATAGAAGGTGCTTTGATGAATATTATGTATCTTGTACCATGCTTTCTTACAATTGATATCTCCATTAAACCTCATGTCCTTTAATTTCCTAGCAGTAGGAGGTAGGCCATGGCTCTTTGACATGATTGTGTTGGAAAGGAGTGAATTCAAGACAAATTCCCTAATGCCATTTTTATTTAAGAGTTTCATACCCATTCTAGTAGTTGCAACGGATTTCCTATCCACATGTTGAATACAATCATGTTTGCAGCATTCATCCACTGCCAAAAATTGGATTTATTTCTCTTCAATTCTTTGTATTTAAAATTTTCCAAATTTTTTTGTAGCCACAACTCATTTAATCCTTTTATCACAATAGGATTTGAACACGAAATCCGACGACAGAATCCGATGAAATCCAATGTATCGTATGGATGTGTCGGACAATAATGATGAAAAGTAGTAAGCCTTTTAAATTATTTTAGTGCTATCGAATTTTCGACACTAGGGTGTAGGATTTTCGACACTAGTGCTATTCCTAGACTAGGTTTATTCCGACACTACACTAGGTTTATTCCGACACTAGGGCATAGGATTTTTGACACTTGGGCGTAGGATATCCTACACTCGGGCGTAGGATTTTCGACACTAGGGCATAGGATTTTCGACACTATGGATATTCCGACACTAGGCCTATGTCGTCAGTTTTCCGACACTTGGGAAAAATAATAATAATAATAATAAAACCACAACCATCCGGACACAATATTTCTTTGTGAAAAAAAGAACCCAATCAATAATTTCACGGTGGAGCCGACAAAATATACCTCCACATCCAGAGGTCACGAAAAGGAGGTTTTCTGGAGGTCACGCAAAGAAGGCTTGACAGAGGTCATGCAGAGGAGGTCGCTAGAGGTGATGCCAGAGGTCAAGTGAGTTTACACAGAGGAGTAGGGATAGCCCCATATTTATTGACAAAAAATGTTTCTCATCTGTTTTTCCCTTTAGTAGTTCTGCATAGAAATGGCATTCATCCCAGATTTTTGCTCAGGAATCTCTAATTTGCTCCCTTGATTTCCAATGAATTTGGGGAAAATGTGGCATTCGCCCCTAATTTCCATGAGATTTATGTATGCTATGGCATTCTCCCTCAATTTCCATGAGATTGATGCATAAACTGTCATGCGTCCCTGATTTTGACAATATTTATGCACTGTGGCATATGTCACGAACGACTTATTATTTCAACATAAGCACCAACGATTTTGATGTTTGCAGATACTCAAAGGCTGAGACTCGAGGTTCAATATTAGGGAATTTACACACTGTATCAGCATTGGAATTTTCTCCTTGTCTCAGTGCTCCCTAGAGACAACGCCTATAGTGGGTACACCATACAGAGGTATGTTATTTTATTTCTCATTTGAAAACATTTTATTCACCCAAACTGTAAGAGGGTTTATGTTGGTTTCTCTTTGAGCAATTTTTACAGTTGTCGAAAGGAAAAAAATTTCTTCGATAGTGTTGTGTGCAAGTATAATGGAATATCATACTACTCCTCATCATTCTCCTTTAGCTCAAATCATTTTGAAAAAAGTTCTTTTTTGTCTTATTATATGCAGGTTTCCATAAGGAGCATCCAGAGCTAGATCAAATAGCATGGACATCATACAAATCCTTGGAAAAAATAAAAAATGGGTATTTCTCTTTTCTACATTTTACTTTCTCTTCCATGTAATTTATAAGAGAAATTCCCCTTCCCCCCCAAAATTGCATTGTTGTGAATTAACCACAAATGGAAAAATGCATCATGATATTAGAGGATCAACAAAACAAATTCTAGTGTTTAGAATGCATGAACTTGTAAACATATTCATGGATAGAGGCTCGTGGTCTCTTGTAGTTTCATGGTAAGCAGTTTTAGAGAGTGATTAAGAAGGCCTTGGAGGCGATTGGTGTATATTAGGCCTCTTTCCACTTTTGTACTCTCCTCATAATGACATAGCTGAAACGATCCATTGTGCATTAGAATTTTAAGTAGAAATAGTTGTAAGGCTGGTTAGAGAAGATGAACTTACCATTGCCAAGGAGATAGGAATGTGCCCTAGACACATGTACCCTTCCACTACATTGTTTGAGATTCACAACCATGACAGTGGTATGCCAGACATGGTGGGTTTGGAGTTGATAGATCATGCCAATGGCTTTGTTGGCATGTTTGTAGAGGACAAATATGTATTCATACAACATGCTTAAAATATGAAGCATATAGGAATTTATCCTTTTTTGGCGAGAGAGATTTATAATATGCCTAAGGAACTTGTAGTGGAAATAAGGATTTTCCTTGATAACAATTCACGGCAATGGCTACTCGCCAGTACCAAACCAATTCTTAATCAAGGAAAAGAATAGTAGTTCTACACTCAAAATTTCAAGATTTGTTATAATTATTGAGACACAATAGCCATGAGACATTATAACCCATGTCAAAAATAAATAAAAAACATTGAAATCTGATCCTATTAATGGCTCTCATGTTGGCTTTTCTCAACGGTTGTGGTGGCTGGAAATAACCTGGGGGATGTCTTCTTGAGAGGTTGTGGTACCTGATTTTATGAAATGCATTTGAAGATATGTGCACAAACACTCTGAAAGCAAATTCTGTTGAAAATTATTAAGTGATTGTTTTCCTTCAATCTATCTAAGTGCACCTTTGTAACCTTTTTGGTATATTTCTTTCATTGATGACTCGAATAATGTTGGTCATTTCACAGTTCAACTCTATAAAAGATGAGACGAGTCACAAGACACATTATTTAAGAATCCATTGATCTTGACATAGTCAAATGGATCTAGCATGTTCATGACAGACATAATCTCTTTCGCCTTATAATTCATCTAAGAATCAAGTTCAAGATATGAAGTAGCAAGTTGTTGTCAATAGTACAAAAGTTGTCTACTTTTTTCTATCATAGTGGAGAGAGCATGCATATAGCAAGTAGATGAATACCAATAAGTGACCATACTATCAACTACAGAGTAAAAGATGTCAATTTCTATAACAAATGGTCTTACATTAAATCTGTAATTAATTTCATGATTGAATTGAAATTAAATCTATACTTTATTAGTATCTTCAAGTGACCAAAAGAAGTTGATGGGACTAAAATACAAATGAACATGTAAGGTACAACCAATCAGGGAGTTATCACTATTTCATTCAAGAGAAATATATTTGAGCTGCATATATTTATAAAAATAATAAAAGAAAAGGGCAAGGAATAGAGAGGTCAGCTAAACTAAAATTAGTACAACGTAAGAAATAGAAAATGATGTCTACTTTTGACATGCTCTTTCTAAAGCCCAGAAATGCACACATAACTCTAGGTCAAATATAGATGCTCCAATTTGCAGCAGTGAACTGTGGTCAACTTGAATGCTCTAAATCTCTTGCTATCTCAGCCGAATTTATGAAGTCAGCGTTATCTCTATTCGTGTTGGCATCATTGGCTTGTTTCAGAGCTAACTCGAGCTGATTTATGACTAGGTTTGAGGAGTGTTTATGGAGGTATTTGACTGATCCTTTAGTAGAATTTGACTATGCATAAGGGTTGATTGTTCAATAGTGTGTTGACTGAATTGGACTAACCCCAAAGTGCAGATTTGTCAAAGTTTGTAAAGCAGATTGATTGTGTGTCTTAGATTGAGTTTTGAACATATGTTAATTAAGTTTATGAGCTGAGATTGAGTTGGTTTGAGTAAGTATATAGAGCAGATTTGGTTGAGCATATATGAGCAGAAGTTGACTGATATTATAGCATATTGTTAAGGCTTTTGTTGATTATTTGCTCTAATTCATAGTTTGATATATTTCTGGCTGATGTAAAATTGCTGCATGCATGATCTTTGAGAGTAATTGCTAGGCTCGTGATGAGCCACCAGTTAATGCGAGGATACTGAGGAGGAAACACTTTAGATCCTAGTTGAAATTCTGAATTTGATGCAAAAATGGTTCACGGTCAAGGAAGAATGGCCAGAAAAGACAAAAAGAGGAGTAATGGTGGTGGAGTGAAGAAATAGCACCTTTGCTCTCCAAATTGATTTCTTGAACTAATTGGATTGGCTTATTGAAGACACCCCATCCGCTAACCAATGAATGAAATATTTAATATCAATTTTAAACTTGTGTTTGGATATGGATTAGAAATTTAGAATAGGTAACATTATGGACAATGATAGAAGGTTGTTATTTGGTGTAATGGCAGCTATGTTTTGATGGCACTTGCATTATTTGTGATTAATGATATTGATTACAATGTAATAACCTTTCAGCGAAAGATGCTTCATGTATTATTTTGATGAAATATTTTGAAAATGAAGAAGCCAGCCAATCAAGTGAATTTTTTTGACTGAGTCTTCTTTGTGGATAGCCCAAGGGGTTAGTTCAAATGGTTGTGGCCAATGTAGCTAATATTTTAACTATTTCCATGCTAGTGGGTGCTTGGTTTGAATTTAGTTAGGTTACTTGAATTTTTCTACCAAGATAGGCTTACTAGGGATGCCATCCACAATTGTGAGGAAGCATCCCTTATGTTTCCCCATAATATTTTGTTTGGAAAAAAAAAATTCCTTGTGGAGGATGAGGTGTCATTTTTTTTTAATTTGAACAAACATGATTAACAAAGGAAAGGAATTTCATCATCAACTGGATTAATCAACAATTCTTTAATGGCATTTTAATTTCCAGCATAGGGTCCTCTTTAGATTTTTTAATGGAAGTTACAAATGTAGTCTATGCTTTTGAAGCACACCTAGAAGGATCTAGGTTTTCCTGTAGGTTGTTTTTTAACATGGTCACTTTTGTTGTTGTGTATACAGAAATTGAGGGGTACATTCCAACATTCTAGATTATTAGTTGGAGGGGCTACATCTGTAGCTGGAAAACTCACTGTACAGAATGGAGTTCTCAAGGTAATCTGCCAGACTTTGAAGAGATTTAATATTCTTTGAAAATATAAATATCAGGATTTTGTTTAGTATATTGGTAGAACATATTCAACTATTTATTCATTTATCTTTTCTGATACACTTAGTGGAGGCATATCTATAAATGATTATCCATCTGTATAGATATTCTAATGGGATTTTAGTAGCACAAACACTAGATCAAGTTTCTATCAATTTGAACTAACAATTCAAGCATATCTTGTCTGACCTAGATTTTATTCGCTATATCAAGTTCCTATCAATTTGAACGGACACTTCAATGATTCAAGCAGATCTTGTCAAATGTAGATTTTATACATGATGACATTCCTTTTGTAATCTTAGCACCAGAGTAGTCACAGACTGCATCCAAGAATCGGGAAACAACTCCACAAGAACTGGTCTCACAAGAAATGACAAGTTAGTTTTGAAATCATTCTTAGTCCATCCCAGGTGCATTTTTCATCTTTTCCATGCCTTCATATGGTTTGGAGAACAAATGAACCTTTATCTTTTATTAGTGCTTAAGTTGTCAAAACTCAAAGCCCAAGAAGCCTTAGTCTCCTCCATGTCAGCTAGCCATGTGGATCTCCTTCTAATATATTGATTCTAACCAAGATATCTCATTCTCTTAAATGGCTATAATGATCTCTTTGGCACATGGTGTTACTCAAATTCTAATGTCTATAATCACCATGTCTCCCGACTGTTTAGAGGTGTAATAGGTGCTTGATTTTATTGGATGAAATTATTTTTTCCTACTACACTGGACTACAAGAAGTTTGAAAGAAATTGCTTAAATTTGTCATAGGCATTACTTGTATCACAAATTGCATAATCATGTGCATGACACATTACTTTTTCCTGGTTAAATTTTTTTACTTCACATTTCACTGCCAACAACGCATTTTCCTTTGCCAATAACTCTTGGTACAATGATTCTATCATTTGATCTTTCTTATCATGAATATTTAGGAGATTATTTTCCCATTCGTCCACTTATTCTAACTTTTTGTTAGTTCACTAATGCGTTTTCTAGTGCAATCAGCAATTTATTTAAAAAAATTTCCCCCTATTGAATTGTCTAGTTTATGTAGCTTGTTAATTTCATGAAAAACATCTTCAAGATCTTACTGAAGAAGTTCAATTTCACGGTAAGAATTTTGTAGTCATTTGCCTCCTTTACCCATTTAGAAGTGCCGATTGAATCATGCTTGCTTGTCAATAATAAACACAACAAAAGGGTGTCGGGTACAACCGATCATGCACCCATCTTCCACAACAATGATGGGGGCATTGGGCACCACTGAGATGGCACCCCAAAGATTACAATCGATTTTCTTTCAAGCAGGAAGAGGGTTCTTCCTTTAAAGGAGTACAATTTTGAAATCCCCACTAGATATTTTGTGTGATTACAACTTCTTTCAAAAATGTAATATTTCTCAATAATGGGAAATAAAATAAACTTTGAATCTCTTTAGAATTGTGTTTGAACCTTTATGGTTCTTTTATTTTCCCCTTTATTTTATTAGATAAAAATTTTAACATGTATCACATGCGCTTGTGAAGACATAATGAGTAGAATCACAGTAGTGGTTTCCAGCTAGATAAAAATCCTTTCAAGTTGTTGGTGACGCTGAAGTTTTTCCTTCTCTGTAATGACTGCATCATTCCTAATTCCATATCTAGTAAATTGCTTGAGAACCTACTGTTGTTTGGTGACTTGCTCTCATAGCTTGGTGGATTGTTTCCAGTTAAAGAAACCTCTAAGCCTAGAGATTCATTATGGGCCCTAATTGAATTATAGTTAAGTTGGAGTCAGAGTCCAAGTTTTAAAACATTTAAAACAACCAGCTATGACTGGAAAACACCCAAACTAGTCCGAATTGGTTGGTTCTGATAGCTTTGAATGTAAATATGACTCTTAGCTTGAATTTTTTTTTCACTTTTCCATTCTCTATATCTAAATTAAATTCAGTTATAATTGTTCCATATTTCCTTTTAAGTTACCACTCCTTTTGTTTATAAGCTTGCTTTTTGCAACCTTCACCTATGCTATATCTTTGTTTTTCCCAATTTACTGGGTGACTGTACAAACAATAATGTAAGTAGTAAAGACATAAGTAACTACAAAATTAAGGGTTATAGAACTCAAATTGACAGTGAGGCAATGGAATTTTAATAAATTTAGTAATGAAAAGTAATTTGGGGAGTTACCAGCCTGTATACTGCTATACAGGGGATACATCATGAGTATAGAGGTATATACTGGTACATAGACATGAGTATATACCATATACTGGTATGATTTTTCATGGTATTTCTTCTGTTTGTGTACACAGGGTACTCCCAAAAGACCGAACACCTTGAGAAACTGCTTCACACAAATAGATCATAGATCAACACACCGATGTTTGTCATGTGGTTAAAACCCTCGAGAGGGAAACAACCCATGGCCCCAACCAAATAGCTACTTGGAGCAATTTATTATGCAAAAGAAAGAAATTTACATGAGTTTCTCATAATCGATCAACTAGCCAAGGACCCTCTATGCTCTTTAAATAGAGATCATAGACCAATCGGGTGTTAAGCCATGGATCAATGGTAGGTATGATCCAAGAGAAGTTGAACCGTCAGATCACTCTATGTCTAGAACATATCATGACCATCGGATTAGAATATTTACAAATGCATACTAATGCATTCTAAAGAAACACACTTTTACCTAATAGATATATTACACAAGTTGATCTTAACTAACTCCTAACTATCTAAATATCCTAACATCCCCCCTTAAGAACAACTTGGGATAGGATTGAAGGATTTACAAAAGTGACACTATTAGGAGAAGGAAGGAGGCATTAGAGCCTATCCCCCCTTAATGTCACATTCCTGAACTCCTAACATAGACCAAATTTTAGAAAACTTCACTTCTATAAGAGTCTTGGTGAAGATGTCTACAACTTGATCATCTGTAGGGCAATAGAGAACTTCAATAACACTATCATGAACAAGATTTTTGATGAAGCGCATGTGTAGCTCAATGTGTTTGCTGCGCTGATGTAGAACTGGATCTTTGTCAAGCTTAACGACACTTTGATTATCGCACCAAAGTGGAGTAGGCTGTTGCTTCTCGAATCCAAACTCTGAAAGGATTTGTCAAAGCCAAGCTTCCTAACCGGCATTAACTGCGGCTCAATATTCTACTTCTGCAAAAGAAAGAGCAAGTGCTTGTTGTTTCTTACAAGCACAAGTGATAGGTCCAGATCCCAGATTGAAAACTTAACATGCAGTAGAATTCTGATCATTGGGATCGTTGGACCAATTTGAATTAGTGAAACCAACCAACAAAGTTTTCCCCCCTATACTGTAATGAATCTCGAACTGAATTGTACCTTGAATATATAGAAGTATTCTTTTTTCTGCTTTCCAGTGACTTTCATGAGGAGTTAGTATATAACAGGAAACATGACCAATGGTAAAGGAAAGTTCAATACGGGAATGAGTTAAGTATAAAAGACCACCAACAAGTTGATGATACAAGGTGGCATCTACTTCAGGGGAAGTACAAGTGGCAGAAAGTTTGACTCCATATTGGAAGGGACAAGGGGATGGTTTACAATATTCCATGTGGAAGCGACGAAGAAGGTCATAAGCATACTTATATTGGGAAAGAAATATTCCTTCTTTGGTTTACAAGACTTGGAGACCAAGAAAATAATGCAAATGTCCTAAGTCTTACATTTCAAAATTTTGCTTAAGACTAGATTTCACATGGGTTATAAGTTTAGGGTCACTACCAGTAAGGATAAGATCATCAACATAAAGAAAAAGTATGATGAGATGGTTTCCTACTTTCTTGCTATAGACATTGGGGTTACAATGGCATCTAGAAAAACTAGTGTCAAGGAGAAAGCTATCCATTTTGGCATACCAAGCTCTAGGAGCTTGCTTAAGGCCATATAAGGATTTCTTAAGGAGATAGACAAGGCTAGATTTATTCTAAACATATCCAGGAGGTTGTTCCATGTAAATTTCCTCATGTAAATCACCATGTAAGAAGAAAAACTTTACATTCATTTGATGGACTTCCAAATTATGTAAGGCTACAAGGGAAAGAACAAGGCGGATGGAGTTCATTTTTGCTACAGGGGAAAAGGCTTCATTATAGTCAATCCCTTCAACTTGGGAAAAAACTTTGGCAACTAACCTTTCCTTAAGTCTTTCAACACTTCCATCTGATGCATACTTAGTTCTGTAGACCCATTTACATTTGACAAGTTTTCTTCCTTTTGGAAGAGGAACAAGATCCCAATTATCGTTCGCCATTAAGGAACGATATTCTTCATCCATAGTTGCATCCCAATCTAGATTTCCTGAAGCTTCTGTAAAAGTTTCTTGATCATGATTCTCGGAAAATTGAGCCAAAAGAGAAGAGGCTCATTGAAACTAAGAACGTTTTTGATGTTGATCTCTAGGATCACCGTCAATATCACCAGCTGCTTCACATGTTGAATGGACCCATCGAGGAAGTATTGGTGCTGGTGCAATTGGAGGAACATGAGCAGGCAGAGGTGGATTTTCATCCTCAGTGTCATCATCAGAAACTAGAATTGTAAACCTATCAAGGAATTTGGAAGAAGAAGAAGAAGGCACAATCACCGAATCAGGATCGCAGGCCAAAGATGGCACACCCGCCAAGTTAGGCTCGCAGGCCAAGAGATTTTCATCAAATATAACATCTCTTCTAATGATTATATCATGTGAATGAGGATGAAGAAGTATATAACCTTCTACATCTTCAAAATATCCAACAAATATGCAATTTTCACTTTTAGGCTACAATGGTTTCCTTTTTTCATCTGGAATGTGAGCCCATGCTTCACAACCAAACAAATGAAAGTGACTTACATCAGAATTAATTTTACTCCATGCTTATTCTGGTGTTATACCTTGTAAAAATTTAGTGGGTGTGCGATTAACTATGTAATTTGCACAATTTATGGCCTCATCCCAATATTGAAGACTTAGTCCCTTAGATTGGATCATACAATTAGCCATTTCTTTTAAAGTGTGGTTCTTTCGTTTAGCTACACCGTCTTGTTGTGGTGTATATGGAATAGTGTGCTATTGTTGGATTCCTTGTTCAGTGCAGAAAGTAGTGAACTTCTTGTTAAAATATTCTCCTCCATTGTTATATCTTAACTTAATAATTTGATGACCAGATTGTTTTTCAACAAAAGCCTTATAGGCCAAGAACATGTTAAATACTTCGCTCTTAAGTTTTAGGAAGTAAACCCAAGTGCGTCTGGAGTAGTCATCAATGAAAGTTAAGAAATATTTGAAACTAGAAAAGGATGCAGATGGAAGAGGACCACACAAGTCACCATGCACAAGCTCCAAAGGAAACGAGGCGTGCCAAGAGGCACGTTTGTCAAAACTGTCCGGATGATGTTTTTCAAGTACACAACCAGAACAAACACCATCCTTGAAAGATACCATTGGAAGACCAGTCACCATATTTTCTTTACATAGTTGTTGCAATGAGTGATAATTTAAGTGACCAAATCGCTCATGCCAAAGTTTTCTCAAGTTATCACTATGAGCAACAAAAACCGAAGGAAAAGGTGATGATGCAAAGTTGTTAAATTTGTACAACTTGGTAATATCATCAACAGTTACAGTAGCAAGGACATTTTAAGGATTTTTAAAATCCTTGATTACAACTTGGTGAGTTGTAAACCTCACTGTTTTACCTTCACCTGAATGAGTAATTTGATAGATTGATAACAAATTGTAGGAAATTTTTGGAACACACAGTACATCATTGAAATGACCATTTTCTACTAGAACTGTTCCATATCCTACAACACTTAGAGATCTATCATCATGAACAAATATTTGTTTGGTGTTACATTCATGCATAGTAGAAAATATGGCTTGATCCTTAGCCATATGATAAGATGCTCCAGAATCAATGAGCCATTCAATTGAAGTAGAAGAAGAAGATGTCGTATAAGAGTAACCAAAAGCACAAAGTGCATGTCCATGAGAGTTAGATTCTGAAGATGAATCTAGGATGATGTGGTGCTTCTTCATTGCTACTTCCAAGGCTACCATCTTCTTAAAACCCTTAGATTCATCATGATTATCTTTCCCACAAAAATTTCAATGACGCTCAGTCTTCTTTCCTTTTTGCTTAAATCCTTTGTCATTTTTTAAAGAAGGAGCTGACTGAGAGGATTTGGGACCCTTGTTGTTTGTCTTATTATTGCAAAAATTTTGTTTCTTGGGAGGCTTGGAATTTTCTTTCTGTTGAGACAATAAGGCTTTCCTAGATGTATCTGCATTGTTCATTATTCCAAGATGAATGAGCTTATCTTGCTCTATAATTAAGGAAAAACAAAAGGATTCAAGACTAGGTTCTTGATAGCTAGTTGTAGTCAAGGATTCTTTCATGGAGTAGAATGTAGATACAAAAATAGAATATGCAGTGACATCCCAATCAATCCACGAGCTTCATCACATCTATTTTCCTATTTAATTTTTTTATCATCATCAGTGGGTTTTATTTCTTTCCCTGAGGTTATCCTGAAAAGTCCCCTACTTCGTAGAACATCCTCCATACGATATTTCCATGAGAAATAGTTAGAACTTGTAAGTATAATATCACAAGGGGAGGCCATACTATAAAATAATGGCTAAAAAAATAGAAAATAATTGTCCAGTTGCAAAGAGCTCGAAAAAATCTGTAGTTTTAAGAAAAATGGCACTGAAAACTGATTCTGGATGATGAAGTTATGCTTGATCAAAGAAAATGTTGAAGATGTCCCCAATAGTGGCGTGGCAGATATTAACTTGACCAACTAAAAAAAAGAATCCCCACTCTTTCCAAGATCAACCTTTGACAATCAATTTACAATAAAGTTGCTTTGAAGTGAATCACTTTTGTAGAATAAGTGAGGTTCACTTTTACAATAATGTTACTTTTAAATAGTGCCGCAATAAATTAAAAGACTTACGTGACTCACTTTTTATTTTATTTTATTTATGTGAGATGCACTTTTACAATAAAGTAACTTGAAAATAGAAATTGCATGCACTAAAAAGTAGCTTAATAAGACTTGAACTAGTCAAGACCTATTAAGGAATAAAACAACTTTGGACCAAGTGAGCTAAGTTTAAAAGGTACGTAAAAGAATGGAAAGATGAAGGGTTTTTTTTTTTACTCTTCTCTCTCATTCTCCGTACTTGCCTTTTTTTTCTGCAAATCAAAAAAAAAAAAAAAAAAACCAAAAACAAAAAAAACTTTTTCCACACAAATGGGTTAGATCTTGGTTAGCTTACCCGGAAAGTCTACGTTTTCAATTTTTCTCGTTGCTTTTGATTTGCCGTGATCACACAAGGTTCACGACAAAGAGCATACGTAGCCGAGAAGATAAGAAAAAAAAACTTTCCCTTTCTGTTTCTGATTCACCGTGATCGTGCAAGGTGCACGGTAAAGACCATACACAGCCAGGGAAGGCAATAGTCCGAGACTAAAAAAGTAAAGATCTAGTAATAAAACTGATAAAATATGAGAGATTTAAAAAAAACAAATCCACCACTGTAACATTATACCTTCATATTTGCTGAAATCGATGCTTCTGGAACAAACGGAAACGGTTTTCGGTGAAATGAAAACTATTTCCCAATAGAAACGGTGCTCTGGACATAATGGAATAGCTTCCTGACGCCAAAAATACACAGAAAATCCAGAACCAAAAAACCTTTCAAATTTTTGGCAACACCGGTTTTAGATCTTGATCAAAACCAAAAATGGCTTTTCATAAATGCCCTGATACCATGTTCGGGTACACAGGGTACTCCCAAAAGACCGAACACCTTGAGAAACTGTTTCACACAAATAGATCATAGATCAACACATCGATTTTTATCACGTGGTTAAAACCCTCGAGAGAGAAATAGTCCACATCCCCAGCCAAATAGCTGCTTGGAGCAATTTATTATGCAAAAGAAAGAAAGTTACATGAGCTTCTCATAATCGATCAACTAGCCAAGGACCCTCTATGCTCTTTAAATAGAGATCATAGACCAATCGGGTGTTAAGCCATGGATCAATGGTAGGTATGATCTAAGAGAAGTTGAACCGTCGGATCACTCTATGTCTAGAACATATCGTGACCATCAGATTAGAATATTTACAAATGCATACTAATGCATACTAATGCATACTAAAGAAACACACTTTTACCTAATGGATATATTACACAAGTTGATCTTAACTAACTCCTAAATGTCTAAATATCCTAACATCTCCATCCATGCTCTAAGAATTGGGGATACATCATACACTATTGAACCCCAATAATAGAGGCATCTCTATGTAGGTCAGAAATATGGAAAACATTAAGGGAAGATTGATTCCAAGGCAGAGGTAAGCTTCCTTTTTTCCCTTGCTCTACAAAGAACACACAGCTAATCCATTGAGACTCTTGAATATCGTGAATTTTCTTAGCCATCGAAAAGGATTCTCCCATGCTCCAAGTATGGGGAATAAATCATGCATTCTTGACCCCTGGCAATAGAGGATTCTTTGTGTAGGGTAGAGAAAATTAAAAACCATTGATGGGATTGATTCCGAGGTGGAGATAAGCTTCCTTTTTTTTTGGCGTCTTTATGTAGGGAAGATAAATATAAAAAAAACTATTGTTGGGATTGATTCCAAGCCAAGGATAAGCTTCCTTGTTGTTCCTTAGTATTGAAGAGGAAAAACAAAGCTAATCTATTAAGACTTGAATATGGTGAAGTATTAAGCCATATAAAATAATGTAAAATGAGTGAATTTTTCCTTCTTATGTATGCTAGGTCTCCCTGTTATATTTGCATCAATTGTCAGCCAGCCTATGGAGAATAAATTTACATAGGTTTTCACATTGCAAATTAACATTCATCTATCATGAAATATGCCCCAGGTTTTCCACATTGCCCTTATTGCAACTATTGTTTTTGGTGCACTTGAGTTTGTTGCCTCAATCGATGATTTAGGTATTACATGTTGTCCCTTTATCTTTGTCTTGGATTTTTAAGTCTTGATGCCTATCTCATAATTTTATAGAAAACTTATGTTAGCCATATTTGTAGTCATGGAACCAAATATGGAACCTGATGATGGGCTGAGCTACTAAGCGTGAAACGTTGAGAAATCAAAACCTTACATTGTGTTTCCAAAATTCTGAAGCAGATTTGTAGCTATGGAATCAGATTGTATTTGGTTGTCCTATTTTTATTCTTTCTTGCCTTATATAATTATGCAAGCGAAAAAAAACTATTAGATTCTTCTTAATAGAGTACTATGATAACATTAAATGTACAATCAACAATGAATCAATGATGCTTGAGCTAGTATGAATCTCTGAAGTAAAAAATTGACAGTAAAAGACATTTCTCTTGGCACTACTTGCTAGATTTGTATGCAGAGATTCCTATCTTTATCATTGATCACCAATAAATCTCTCTTTCTTACGATTCACCTGAACTTGTAACTTTGTTCATATATCCCTTTCAAGTCTTCAAATCTTGTTATTTGTTTCTTTTGTGTGCCTTCAAAAGATGTTTGACATTTGATAAGCTGTCCAGATCATAAGTCATGCTTCTATATTCTTGGGTATTTTTAGAAGGGTTCTTTGAAATTCTTCATCATGATCATTAAGTCTTGAACTAATATATTTGAAGTATCGTCCTATGGCTAGACTCCATTTCTTACATTAATCCTTACCAAATGTATTACTCACGCAATTTACAATTGTAATACCTAAGTCGTGCATGTCTTACATACAAGCTTGAATGAGAAAAATGTATGGACACATCAAATAAAAAATGTTTTCAAGACTTAAAGATCCTCCTAATAAATTTTGTGAATTAAAGAGTGCTTTATTAGTTGTAGACATTTATACCCAACACTTGTTTGAATTACAAGGATTGGTGTTTTTATTGGAGCAAAAAATTAGAAAAGCATTGTTTAAGCCCTATATAGGAAAACTAATATATGAGTTAAACTCTAATCAATTATGTTTTTATAAGCACTATGGAACTAGAGGTTCAAAATGTTGAGATTCGAGAATACATCACATAATGCAGCTAATCACGAAACTTCTGATATAAATGTCATCAACTATGTTTTTGCAAGCTCTGTAGAGAGGTTTTTGAGTTATGAGTTCAGCAAGGCCCTAAACTTGTGTCCAAGATCCTGCTAGAGTAGATGTATATGAATTTGGGGTAGCAAAGTAAAACCAGAAGAGCAGGTAGAGGAGCGCTAATTGAAAATGAGAATGCAAATATATTACTTGATTGGAACTGAGCAGGTTGTTGATAATGAAGTTGAACTGATAGTAATATATCAAGGGCCAGAAACTCATTTAAGTTTGGAGAGCACTAAATTGATAATCACAGTCCATTAGAGATTTCTTGTTAGTAACAAGTTTCACGGCAGCAGAATGGAATGGGAATATAGCAATTTGAAATCATGGGACTTGTATAATTTAGTGGAAAAATTGAAATGTTTGGCAAGAATGTGTAATGAAATTACACTATTTGGAAAGTAGTTCCCCACCTAGGTTTAGGGGCTGCATCTAATTTACCTTAATACCAATTTAAGGGGTATCTCAATAAACCTCATTATGTCAACAAGTTGTATCAAGAAAGTGCATAATATACATTGCATTTATGGAGTTTTGGGTGTCTCGTAGATGCACATATCTTGTGTATTTGTGTTTGGGTTTATTGCTTTATGTTAATTATGTATTGGGTTTAATCATATTAATGATTTTAATTCCCTAACTCTAACATGGTATTAGAACAAGTGTCTGTACACTGTGACCTTCATGGAATATGTGCATGAAGCATGAGTTGATTTAGGAGCCATGTAGAAGAATCCAACTTTGAAAGATAGTGTTAGCCTTTGTAGGAATTGTTGGAGACATTGTGGCCTTTGCAACTCATTTTCATGATCTATTGTGTGTGTTCCTCCTTTTCTACCAGCCCGTTTTTGGAATATAGTGCGAGTCTTTGTAGAAGAGTTTGTAAGATTTCTTGGAGTCAATGTAGCCTGTGTAACTCATTCTCATGATGGCCGTGTGTGTTCCTTTTCTATTATCACATTCTAGATGAGAAAACATGAAGGATTGTGTTTTTTATTGCCAAAGAAAATCAACAAAGTTGTAGGTGATTAACACACATGCTTAAATAGATCAAAGTAAGCTTGTATGAATGTGAGTTCAATTTTGAGTCTTTAATGTTTTTTTGGATCCCGATCTTGACAATGCCACATGTCTCTTAACTACTTCAAGCATGACCTTTTCTTGGTACATATTTTTTTGGTCACAGATTTGGAATGTGTAACTTTTTTGTGAGTGCAACCCTTACAAATTGAAATTGTGCGACTAAATAGAAGCCGTTAGTTAGTTACTCTTACATATAATTCCTTGATTATGAACCTATGATTGGTGAAGTTTCCAATGAGCTTTCAAATCTAAACAACCTTATAACATGTCAATGCAATTGGCATATTTCTAGTTTTAGCTGAACTGAGAGCAATTGTGCTCTGCCTGTTATTGAACCAAGATATCATCCTTGATCCCAACTCGAGGCAATGACTAGGAGTATTGTTGCTTCTGCTTGCATCCCTTGTGCATTTGAATGTACAATTCCATGCAATAGTGACTCTACCTCCCTCGTACTTCATGGCATAATGAAATTTTCCATCTAAATTTTTGTGCACATGTTTCACAACATTTTAATGAATTTGACTAGGTTCAACCATGAATTCACCAAAAGTTTTCATTGCAAAAGAAATATGATGCCTAACATTCGTAAGGCACACAAGTGAACCACTCCAATTCCTATTCAAAGATGTGTTTACCAAATTGAAATCCAAATTAGCAACATTAGATTTGGAACCATAGGAGTGGCCAAGGATTGTGGTCTAGCATGTGAATTCTCTTTAGAATCTCCACTTTGTACCAAATCTATAGATGAAAAACCTATAGACCCAGAAATATACTGCACAAGGCCAATGCCTTTCATGTCATATCCACTTGCCAACTTCGTCTTAGATCATGCAATGTGCTTATCATAGCTACCTATAAGTATCAAATTATTTACATATAGCTACCTAGATTCCATCTATGTTGAATCCTATTTCAAATGAAGAGACCTACATATCTTTGGTCCTGATGATGTATTAAAAATTAAACACATCCACCAAAATATATCAAAAGACAATGATATCTATAGCTTATCTCAAAGTAAACTTGCCACTAAATACAACTTTTTTTATTAATATACAGTATCCTGACAGTTATCCGATGTTCAATTTCATCCAATCCGACGAAATTGTTGTGGCTCCGATGGTAGATTGTTGTAGGAAATCTTACATCCTTGCCGTAGGAAATATTACGCCCTTGTCGTAGGAAATATGATGACATTACCGTAGGAGATATGACGGCCTTGCCATAGGAAATCTGACGGCCTTGCCGTAGGAAATCCGACGGCTTGCCTGTAGGAAATCTGACGGTCGTGCCATAGGAAATCTGACAGCCTTGGTTTGGCTATTGACTATCCGACGTTAAACCACCGGCGACAAAAAAATTGAGGTTTTCAAATACCCGACAGGTTAGTGTCAAATTTTAGACATGGTAGCCATCGGATTTTGGCCTCAAATTCTGTTGTGTATATGGCCTCGTTGCATGCATAGCAATTGAGTTTGGATCTTTTTCATTATAAATATCACCATCCCATGTGTTTAAGGGACTTATGTCCTCTATAAGATCCCATACCACCATTTCCTTGGGTGTCTCCTTGAAATTTTCATTCACCCTTAAAATCTCACCTTCATTGTCCACCAACTTATTTATTGGCCATCCAACCAAAAAATGTATATACTTATCCCCAATCCTACATACTTCCCAATTTTTATCTATGTTTTCCATAAAAACACTAAATTCCTTTTCACCTAACATTTCACCCTCAACCATGTCATCCTGATGGACATTAACTATGATCATTTGGCAATGCACATGCTTGTTCCCGTGCATTCATGTGTAAGAGAAACCTTTTTACATGTGAATGTAAGCCTATCTTGGGAAGTATTTACTGGATGATCATGACAATGGGGTTCCAAATATGATTCTTTCCAAATCTCATAAGATCCCAATGCACCCCCTAGTGTATTATCAAATCCTGTTGGATGTGGCAAAAGAGCATCATGTTTTAATACCTTCTCAATGTTAACCACATATGGATCATTTATTTACCATCCTTCCATGCACCTTATGACCAATATTTGTATTAAATATGGAGCCTTCACCCACCTTCACTCCACATTGCAAAGTATCTACCTTGGTCTCCAATAGAAAATGTAGAAGAGACATTTGCTCCTATACAACAAATTAAACAAACTTGGTATTTGATAAAAAAACAAGCAATGTACTATAAAAAACACTTAACATGTGCTTTAAGATTTTGATTTACCTTTGTTATGCCTCAAATATATGATCTTCCATGGATGTAATTCCCCTTCATCAACATCTTCCACAATCAAATGTGGTTCAATGACATCAATTATCAAAACCATAACATATCCTACATTAATCCTTTCTCCACCATAATGAGTTGTAGTCTCTATAGATTCAAGCCTTCCTAGTCCAATAACTTGACCATTAATTAGGAGGTCAACATAGTCCCCTCTTGTCAAAATTATATTTTCCATTGAAACTCCTCCCAATTTTTGTAACACATTTGAATTGTAGTTTGTTATTAATATTAAACCATATGAAGTGTATGTTCAAAAAATTAATATAGTTGCAATAATTCAAAACAATAGGGAAGCCCTTTTGTATTCCACTAAACATTGTTCCCCTACATCTTGTGCGTGCTAGCAAAAGGGAATTTACATATAAATTACATAAAATATATATGAAGAGATAACAATAATAGATCCACGAAGTATTCAAGAATGACATATATCAACTTAGATAAAACCACCAAATTCCAATTTGACTTTGGACATGGCACTTTATTATTGATGTATGTGTTAGAATGTGCTGGAAATCTAGCTAGAGTTAGCTTTTATTCTTAAAACGTTGCACGATGAATGAAAGTTAATGTGTGTTAGTTTTCATAATGTTGTTTTCCATATAACAGAACCGCATTGTCATCAATCACATTACACCATGATTGAAATCTAGCTGGAGATAGCTTTCATTCATAAAACATTGCATGGTGACTAAAAACTAATCTGTGTTAGTTTTCATAAGGTAGTTTTTCATCGAACACGGCCATGTTGTCATCAAATACATTACACCATAATAAAAATCTAGTGGAGTTAGCTTCCTTCTAACAACATGGCATGGTGAGTGAAACCTAACATGCGATAGCTTTCATAAAGAAGTTTTTCATCTAACACAACTACATCGTCATCAATCACATTGCACCCTGATGGAAATCTAGATGGAGTTAGTTTTTGTTCTTAAAACATTGCACGATTAGTGAAAGCTAACGTGTGTTACTTTTCATAAGGTAGCTTTTCATCTGACACAACCACATTGTCATCAATCACATTGCACCATGATAGAAATCTAGTTACAATTAGCTTTCATTCTCAAAACATTGCACCATGAGTGAAAGGTAATGTGTGTTAGTTTTCATAATGCAGTTTTAAATCTAACACAACCACATTGTCATCAATCAAATTGCACCATGATGGAAACCTAGTTGGAGTTGGATTTCATTCTTAAAACATTGAACGATGAGTGAAAGCTAATGTGTGCTACTTTTCATAAGGTAGCTTTCTATCTAAAACAGTCACATTGTCATCAAATATATCACACCATGATGGAAATCTAGCTAGAGATAGATTTCCTTTTAACAACATGGCACGATGACAAAAAGCTAATGTGTGTTAGCTTTCATAAGGTCATTTTTCATCTACCACAACCACGTTGTCATCAATCATATTGCACCACAATGGAGATCTAGTTGGAGTTATCTTTTGTACTTAAATCGTTGCATGATGAGTGAAATCTAATGTGTGTTATCTTTCATAATGTAGTTTTCCATTTAGCACAACCATGTTGTCATCAATCAGAATTCACCATGATGAAAATCTAATTGGAGTTAGCTTTTGTTCTTAAGACATTACATAGTGAGTAAAAGCTAATGTGTGTTAGTTGGCATAAGTTATTTTTTCATCTAACACGGCCACATTGTCCTCAAATATATTACACCATGATGGAAATCTAGCTGGAGTTAGCTTTCCTTCTAACAACATGGCATGATGAGTGAAAGCTAATATGTGTTATTTCATTGCACCATGATGGAAATCTAGTTGGAGTCACCTTTTGTTCTTAAAACATTGCATGTTGTGTGAAATTTAATGTGTGTTAGTTTTCATAAGGTATCTTTCTATCTAAAATAGCCACATTGTTATCAAATACATAATATGATGATAAAAATCTAGTTATAATTAGATTTCCCTTGAACAATGTGTTAGCTTTCCTTCTTAAAGCATTGTCCAGTGAGTGAAAGCTAATGTGTGTTAGCTCATTGCAACAAGATGGAAATCTATTTGGAGTTAGCTTTTGTTTTTAAAACATTGCACGGCAAGTAAAAGTGAATGTATGTTAGAATTCATAAGGTAGTTTTCTATCTAAAAGAGTCACATTGTCATCAAATAAATGACACCATGACGGGAATCTAGCTGAAGTTAGCTTTAGTCCTTAAATCATTGCACAATGAGTGAAATCTAATGTGTTAGCTTTCATAACGTAGTTTCCATCTAACACAACCACGCTGTCATAAATCACAATGCACTATGATGGAAATCTAGTTGGAGTTAGCATTCATAAGATAGTTTTTCATCTAACACAACCACATTGTCATCAAATACATTACACCATGATGAAAATCTAGTTCGAGTTACCTTTCCTCCTAACACCATGGCACGATGAGTGAAATTTCATGTGTGTTAGCTCATTACACCATGATGAAAATCTAGTTGAAATTAGTTTTCTATCTAACACAACCACATTGTTGTTAACTTTTCATATGCTTAGCTAAGACATCAGAACTTCATTTCATTTTCATAACAAAAGCATATAAACAGGATCACTGAAAGATAGACAAGCACAAAAATACAAAAGGAACAAAAAGATTTATCCTGGGAAAAACCTAGCAAAAGCTTCCTCAATATAGATGCCCCAAAAGGATAAAAAATAAAATCAGCAAGGAGATCAAAGCCTGATCCTCCTCCTTCTCCAACTACTTCTCTTCTCCACTAATGCGCTACACAAGTGAGAATGTGTGTTCAAATGAGGATAGCTACACCTCTATTTATATTCATCCGTTCACTTCAATTAACTCATCCGACATGTAGGCTCGAGTTATACATGTAGGCTCAAGTAACCACACTGGGGTGCTAATGAACCACCTTTACAATTAAAGGGGAAAACCTCGTGACTCTTATTAGTTATTCTGATTAGAAGCATCGGGGTACAAGATAATACAAGTGGTTCTCCCGGTAGGACCATCGAAGACCACAAAAGATACATATAGAATATTCTTTGAAGTTACAATATTTCAACACTCCCCCTTAACGAGAAGGGTATTCTACAACAACATCAACAACAATAATAGTATGAGAGAGATAGAGGACATCATCAACATCATCAGGGTAATACATCTATAAATCAGTGGAAGCTTTTCAACATCATATAGTCTTCATCTTCAATTTTCAACGACAACAACTCTTTGATCAGCATCAGCATCTTTTGACCTTTTGATCAACAACATCTTCAATACTTTGACCTTTCTATCAGCAACATCTTCAACACTTTGACCTTTTGAACAGCAACATCTTCAGCACTTAGACCTTTCAATCAGCAGCAACATCTTCAGCACTTTGACCTTTCGATTAGCAACATCTTCAGCGTTTTGACCTTTCGATCAACAACAATATCTTCAGCATTTTGATCAACAACATCTTCAGCACTTTGATCTTTCGATCAGCAACAACATCTTAAAGATTTCGATCGGCAACATATTCAGCACTTTGATCTTTCAATCAGCAACAATAACTTCAACATTTCGATCAGCAACATCTTCAGTACTTTGATCTTTCGATCAGCAACAACTTCTTCAGCATTTTGTTCTTTTGATCAGCAACCTGATCGATAACATCATGATCGGCACCATAATCATACTTCAATTCTCAAACAGCATCATCATCATGATATTCTGATCTTTTGATCAATACGTCGTTATCATCACATACTGATCATTTGATCAGTACATTATGATCATCATACTCTGATCTTTCGATCAGTACATCATCATCGTCATACTCTGATCAGTACATCATCATCATCATACTCTAATCTTTCGATCAGTACATCATCATCATCACACTCTAATATTTCAATCAGTACATCGTAATCATCATCATACTTTTATCTTTCGATCAGCACATCATCATCGTCATCATCATCATAAAAACATCATCATCATCAAAACATCAACATGATCCTTCCTTTCGTAATTATGGGATTTAGGTCTTTACGGAGTTACCAATGATCCTTCCTTTCAGAATTACAGGATTTAGGTCTTTACAAAGTTACTAACGATCCTTCCTTTCGGAATTACGGGATTTAGGTCTTTATGGAGTTACTAACGATCCTTCCTTTCGGAATTACGGGATCAACACATTTGTGGAACTCAGACAATCCTTCCTCTTGGAATTATGGGATCAACACATCTGTGGAACTCAGACAATCCTTCCTATTGGAATTACGGGATCAATTCAATGATCCTTCCTTTCGGAATTACGGGATCAATTCAATGATCCTTCCTTTCAGAATTACGGGATTTAGGTCTTTACGGAGTTACTAATGATCCTTCCTTTCGAAATTACGGGATCAAAATAGATGTGGAACTCAGACAATCCTTCCTATTGGAATTATGGGATCAACACATCTGTGGAACTCAGACAAAAATTCCTATTGGAATTACGGGATCAATTCAATGATCCTTCCTTTCGAAATTACAGGATTTAGGTCTTTACAGAGTTGCTAACGATCCTTCCTTTCATAATTACAGGATCAACACAGATGTGGAACTTAGACAATCCTTTGTCTAGGAATTACGGGATCAACACACGTTCTCGAGTACCGGAGTCATCGTATCCATTTTGAACCGAAGTTCAAGGATGATACAATCCTACCACATTCACTGGGACCGAGATCTTCGGATACATTTTGAACTGAGGTTCAGGGATGATGCAATCCACCACTTTCACGGGGGCCAAGACCTCTGGATACATTTTGAACCGAAGTTCAGGGATGATGCAATCCTACAACTTTCATGGGGGTCGAGACCTCTGGATACATTTTGAAACGAGGTTCAGGGATGATGCAATCCACCACTTTCACGGGGGCTGAGACCTCTGGATACATTTTGAACCGAAGTTCAAGGATGATGCAATCCTACCACATTCACGGGGGCCGAGACCTCCGGATACATTTTGAATCGAAGCTCAGGGATGATGCAATCCCACCACATTATCGATGATCGAAGTTACACCGGATCCATTCCGAACCGAGGTTCAAGGATGATACAATCCTACCACATTCTCGATGACCGAGGTCTCCGGATCACTTTAGGGAAAGTGACCAGGGATGATACAATCCCACTTCATTCTCGAAGACTGAGGTCTTCGGATCACTTCTAGACATATGTCCCAGGATGATACAATCCCTCTTCATTCTCGAAGACCGAGGTCTTCGGATCACTTTAGAGAAAGCGTCCAGGGATGATACAATCCCACTACAACATCACTACTCCCCTTTTTAGAGAAGGTCTTTCTGAACCATACCAAGCTTGTCTTGAAAGTGTCGAACTTTACCCGAGACAGAGGCTTTGTCAAGGCATCACCATCTTCATCTACATCTTCAGTATGTGAATACTAAAATATCACCATTTATATCTCCAGAATGTGAGTACTAAAAGCATCATCAGGTCACCATCATCTTCATATTTATCTTGAATGTAGAAATACCGAATTTCTATGTGTTACGACAGAACACGGGGTTCTCTGTTATCACAACTCTCGTTATCACATAGAATCAATGTAGTATCCATATTCAGTTCAAAGCGACCTGATATCAGCTTTTGAAGCCATATGGCTTCACAACTTAGCAGAGCAATCTGCTATGTATTCTGCTTCAGCCATGCTACGAGAAACACTGGACTATTACCTGCTAAACCATGAACTCATAGCAAACCCCAAACAAAAGCATCTACCTAATGTGTTTTTCATGTCTAAGATAATTCCAGCCCAATCTGCATCTGTGTATCCATACAATCTATACTCATGGCTACCATTATAATATAAACCAAAGTGTATAGTCCCTTTCAGATATCTCATCACATGTTTTGCAGTGACTAGGTGAACCTGTCTTGGTTGAACAAGATATTGACTTAAGGTGTTCACAGCAAAACAAATGTCTGGTCTGGTATTTGTTAAGTACATCAATGACCCAATGATCTATCTATAATGATTCATATCCACTAACTCTGATGAGTCATCAGCTAACAGCTTCAGGTTGGATTCCATGGGTGTGGCCATGACTTTGCATTCCAACATATTGAATCTCTTCAATATCTCTACCGCATACTTTCCCTGGTTGAGAAATATTTCTTCTGAACTTTGCCATACTTCCAGACCTAGGAAATAATGCATTAACCCAAGGTCTTTCATCTCAAATTCTTCTACTAGTTTCTTCTTTCTTTCCATGACCTGTTTCTCATTTCCTATCAAGGATAAGTCATCCACATATAATAACAGGATGACAAGTTCATATTCTACAACCTTGAGATAAAGGTTAGGATCAGCTTTACTTTTGGTAAAGCCCATGCTCAAAAATAAACCATCTATTCTTTCATACCAAGCTCAAGGAGCTTGTTTAAGACCATATAATGCCTTCTTCAACTTGCATACATGAGTATGTCTATCTTCAACTTCAAATCCTTGTGTATGTTCTATGTATACTTCTTCTTTGATCACACCATTTAGAAAAGCTGTTTTCACATCCATCTAGTGGAAGTCCCACTTCATCATGGATACAAGTACCATGGTAGCTCTAATTGAAGTATACTGTGCTACTGGGGCAAATGTCTCTTCATAATCAATTCCCTCTTTCTAAGAGAAACCTCTGGCCACAAATCTTGCTTTATACTTCTCAATACTTTCGTCAGCTGCATGCTTTATTTTGCATATCCATTTGGAGGATACTATACTCTTTCCTTCTGGTTTGGGAACTGTATCCCAAACATCATAACATCTTCCATGATTTCGCCTTGTTGGGTCATCAACATATCCTAGTCTTTTGCATTCAACCTTGAAGGTTGGAACCCTCTTTACTCTTGGTAAAGTCTCGATCTAGCAGGAAGTTGTCCATCATGCCTTACCATGTCGAACTTAGATATCTTCTATAGTCACTCCCCCTGAAGTGGAGTATCATCTTCCCTCTTCATTCTGTACAGGTATCTCTATGCTTGATATATACTTGTCAATAGAGTATGTCATGTCATAGTCTATTCTTTCTGAGGCAAATCATGAACCTTTGCTTTGTACACTTGTTCTTGTAGATCCATATGGAAGATACTATGTACTTTCCTTTATGTCTTGAAATCATATCGTTTACATCATTCCCCATGATCAACTATTATTCTTTGATCATAACATTATTTTCTTCATCTTAAGTTATCTCTTATACCCATGGTGGTATTCATCCTTTGAGGTGGATGTACCGCTCTCTGAAGCTCTTTCTTTCGTCATGGTGTCTCTGACCCTAGGAGATTCAGATTCATGTTTATTGAATTGTCATCACTTGTTCTTCGAAACAAGTCTCATCCTTGTTTTCTTGTAGGATATTGTTCAACACCTTTCCTACAATTCAAATGCACCAATTTCATGGTTAGAACTATTTCATAAAACATATGCATAACGACAAATTCTTATGCATCATGCAACTGTTTAGCCAATACAACATTCATCCATATCTCATGAAAACTTTCTAGATGACATTATTGATATTGTGCATTAATCCAATATGTCATGTAAAGAGGTTTCATTCTAGATAAGTAGAAATGGAGAGATGTATAGCATCATTAGCTACTTATGCATATTAGTAGTATACAGTCATTAATGCAAACAATCTATCATGCATAACACATCAATTGAATATGCATAACCAAACAATATCATTAAATGACAATCATAATACTTATCTTTTGTTTGTTTTGTGGGTAGACTCCTTCTTGATCATTCTCCTTCATCATCTTCTTCATTCATGAAATCATCATTTCTTATACAAATGATAAGATGGATAAGAGGTTCATCAAGAATTGATTTCTTCATATTCCTCATCGCTTGAGGGATCTTCTTTGAATGGTGAGAGTTTGATCATCAATTTGCTCCCATCTTTCTTCTCTTCTTATGAGACAAGCTTCTTCTTCTTGCTAAAGTCAACTAAAAGTAATCACTTCCTTCGGGCACACATTCCTCGCATGAATGAATCCCATGATCATGGGAGGCCATTCAAGGTGGCTATCACCACTTCTGCATTCTCTGCTTCTTCTTCTACCGCTTCAAGATGTTATGCATTCTGGATCTTCACATTCTTCAACTATTTTCTCAAATCCATCTTCTGAATTATGTTCTATCTTCAAATAGCTTGATCAAGGAATCAAAAATATTTGGTGTCTTTAGGGAAGACACTTGTGGTACAAGTTGATCTGTGATTGAATCAACAGTGATCTTCTTGGCCTTGATCAAGTTCTTCTTGTGTAAGGCTTTGAGGCTCGTCTCCCTCTAGGATTGGAACCTCTCTACTCATGTAGGTGTCCAATTCATTTTCTTCAAAGGGATCAAATACTTTCATGCTTGGAAGTTTTTAACTTCAACAAGCTTATCATCAAGCTGATGTGATATATCAATTTGAAATGAGAACCTCAAATGCAAATAGCAAAAGATTAGATCTTACCTATTTGAGGTGTCAATCCTGCTTCTGGAGCTGGCTGATCTAGAGTTTGTCAAAGAAACCCTAATTTCCAAAACTTGGAATATTTCAGATATGATTGGATAGAAAGATATATCTCTTCAAATGGAGCTGTCCAATGTACTTCTTTTCTAAAAACAGTGGAGGGAAGCTTCCGGAACAGGAAGCCCTAGTTTTCCAATTTCTTCTACAGAAATTCTTGTTACTGTTTCTATGATATATCCAAATTTACTGCTCCTCTATCTCTGAAATTTCTCACTGAGGTAACCTTGCATGTCCTTGATCCCAAACCATATGTTTCATCAGAATTTGTTTCACCAATTGGGATTTATGATCATTTTTCCAAGGTGACCTGTTACAAGACTGTTTAGAACAGTAAAGTTGTACGGTATGCTACGTGTCACTGGTTCATCTTCAGGTTCTGAAATTCAGACCATAGAAATTAAAGTCCATTCTATTTCTGGAAAATTTTTAGGAATTTGATTTGGACCTCTGTAGCCCACGCTATAGAAATTTTCCCTAGGTGTCCTGTTTAGGGATGAATTCTAGAAGAGGCTGGAACCCTAACTTGAAGGGATCATATCTCCTATAATATAGCGAATATGAGGCTGAAGTTTGGACACAATGTTCATCAAGATTATATATTTGCTCTCTAAAATTTTCAGCACCTGATCCTTCGCCAATATTGGGATATAGCAAATATACCAAAACTTAGCATTTTTAATATTTAGGGTTTTTCTAGCTCCGGGTCAAACTAGGGTTTGACTTCCCCGGAGTTTCACCCAACCAAAAATCTTGATCCAAGCCTCTAAAATTCTATTTTTATGAGGAGATAAATCCTATGTTGGGCTCACTCAAAAATTATTCTTCTGTAAGAAGCCCTAATTTCCCACACCGAAAACTGAAAATGCTCGGAATCGAATTCCACTTCAACAGAAAGATGCACCCTTCAATAGAGAGTCAGCCTAGCCTTCTTTTGCTGATTGATTGTGAAAAGAGAACCAAAAATTAAGAAGCCCTAGATTCTGTAGCTACACAATGTCTTCTTTTCAGGGTGGCTCTGATCCCATGTCAACTTTTCATATGCTTAGCTAAGACATCAAAACTTCATTTCATTTTCATAACAAAAGCATATAAACAGGATCACTGAAAGATAGACAAGCACAACAATAAAAAAGGAACACAAATATTTATCCTGGGAAAACCCCAAAGGGAAAAACCCAACAAAATCTTCCTCAATATAGATGCCCCAAAAGGATAAAAGATAAAACCAGCAAGGAGATCAAATCATGATCCTCCTCCTTCTCCAGCTACTTCTCTTCTCCACTAATGAGCTACACAAGTGAGAATGTGTGTTCAAATGAGGAGAGCTACACCTCTATTTATATTCATCTGTTCACTTCAATTAACTCATCTGACATGTAGGCTCGAGTTAATTATGTAGGATCGAGTTACACATGTAAGCTCAAGTAAACACACTGGGGTGCTAATGACCCATGTTCACAATTAGAGGGGGACAACCTCATGAATCTTATTAGTTCTTCCAATTAGAAGCATCGGGGTACAAGATAATACAAGTGGTTCTCCCGGTAGGACCATCAGAGACCACAAAAGATACATATAGAATATTCTTCCAAGTTACAATATTTCAACAATTGTCACATTGCACCGTGATGAAAATATAGTTGGAGTTATCTTTCGACCTTAAATCGTTGAATGGTGAGTGAAATATAATGTGTGTTAGCTTTCATAAGGTAGTTTTCCATTTAGCACAACCACATTGTCATCAATCAAAATGCACTATGTTGGAAATCTAGCTAGATTTATTTTTCGTTCTTAAAACATTCCACGGTGAGTAATAGCTAATGCGTGTTCGCTTTCGTAAGGTAGTTTTCCATCTAACACAAAAACATTGTCATCAAATAGATTACACCATGATGCAAATCTAGCTGGAGTTAGATTTTCTTCTAACCACATGGCACGATGAGTGAAAGATAATGTGTTTTAGCTTTCATAAGCTAGTTTTTCATCTAACACAACCACATCATCATCGATCACATTGCACCATGATGGAAATCTAGATGGATTTATCTTTTGTCCTTAAATCATTGCACGGTGAATGAAATCTAATGTGTGTTCACTATCATAATGTATTTTTCCATCTAGCACAACCACATTGTCATGAATCACAATGCACCAGATAGAAATCTAACTATAGTTAGATTTTGTTCTTAAAACATTGCACGGTGAGTAAAGCTAATGTCTATTAGATTTCATAAGGTAGTTTTATATCTAACATAGCCACATTGTTATAAATACATTATACCATGATGGAAATCTAGTTGGAGTTATATTTTCTTCTAACAACATGGCACTATAAGGGAAGTAGTTTTCCATCTAACACAACCACATCATCATCGATCACATTGCATCGTGGTGCAAATCTAGCTGGAGTTAGATTTCGTTCTTGAATCGTTGCATGGTGAGTGAAATCTAATATGTGTTAGCTTTCATAATGTAGTTTTTCATCTAGCACAAACACATTGTCATCAATCACAATACATGAGATGGAAATCTAGTTAGAGTTAGCTTTTGTTCTTAAAACATTGCACGGCGAGTAAAGCTAATGTTTGTTAGCTTTCATAAGGTATTTTTCCATCTAACACAACCACATCGTTATCAAATACATAAGCTTTCCTAATGTATGACCTTGCACGACCACATTGTCATCAAATACATTACACCATGATGGAAATCTAGTTGGAGTTAGCTTTCTTTCTAACAACATGGCACTATGAGTGAAAGCTTATGTGTGTTATCTCATTACACCATGATTGAAATCTATCTAAATTTATCTTTCCTTTTAACAAGATAGCATAATGAGTGAATGCTAATGTGTGTTATCTTTCATAAGGTAGTTTTCCATTGAGGACAACCACATTTTCATCAATCATGTTGCACTGTCATGGAAATCTAGTTCGAGTAGCATTTGTCCTTAAATCGTTGTACGATGAGTGATAAAATGTTGGAAGAAAGATTTGATGTTATAAATTATGATAATGAACTTGTTTTACTTTTCCCTGTTACACTAAGATACCTTTGTTCAGAGTTAAGAGAAATAGAAGCATCATTTTTAGAGTTATCAAAAAATATCACATTTCACTATTTTTAAATAATTTGGAAAGCTTATTGAAGTAGTTTTCCATCTAATGAAACCACATCATCATCGATCACATTGCACCATGACGAAAATATAATTGGAGTTAGGTTTCATCCTTAAATCATTGCATGGTGAGTGAAATCTAATGTGTGTTAGCTTTCATAATGTAGTTTTCCATCTAGCACAACCACATTGTCATTAATCACAATGCACCAGATGGAAAACTAGCTAGAGTTAGATTTCATTTTTAAAACATTGCACGGTGAGTAAATCTAATATATGTTAGTTTTTAGAAGGTATTTTTCCATCTAACACAACCACATTGTTATCAAATACATTACACCATGATGGAAGTGTAGTTGGAGTTAGCTTTCCTTCTAACCACATTGTCATTAATCACAATGCACCAGATGGAAAACTAGCTAGAGTTAGATTTCATTTTTAAAACATTGCACGGTGAGTAAATCTAATATATGTTAGTTTTTAGAAGGTATTTTTCCATCTAACACAACCACATTGTTATCAAATACATTACACCATGATGGAAGTGTAGTTGGAGTTAGCTTTCCTTCTAACAACATGTCAGTATAAGGGAAAGCTTATGTGTGTTAGCTCATTACACCATGATGGAAAACTAGCTGGAGTTATCTTTCCTTTTAACAAATGGCACGATGAGTGAAAACTAATGTGTGTTAGCTTTAATAAGGTAGTTTTCCATGTAAATCAAGAACCTTGTCATCAAGCACATTGCATCGTGTTGGAAATCTAGATGGAGTTAGCTTTCATCCTTAAATCATTGTAGGGTAAGTGAAATCTAATGTGTGTAAGATTTCATAGTGTATTTTTCCATATAGCACAACCACATTGTCATCAATCACAGTGCACCATGATGGAAATCTAGCTGGAGTTAGCTTTCGTTTTTAAAACATTGCACGATAAGTAAAGCTAATGTTTGTTAGCCTTCATAAGGTAGTTTTCATATAACACAGCCACAATTTCATCAAACACATTACATCGTGATGGAAATCTAGCTGGAGTTAGATTTGCTTCTAATAACATGGCACTATAAGGGAAATCTTATGTGTGTTAGCTCATTACACCATGATGAAAATCTAGTTGGAGTTAGCTTTCCTTTTAATAACATGGCATGATGAGTGAAAGCTAATGTGTGTTAGCTTTCATAAGGTAGTTTTCCATGTAACATAACCACATTGCCATCAAGCATGTTGCACCGTGTTCGAAATCTAGCCGGAGTTAGCTTTCATCCTTAAATCATTGCACAGAGAGTGAAATCTAATGTGTGTAAGCTTTTATCGTGTATTTTTCCATCTAGCACAACCACATTGTCATCAATCGCAAAGCACCATGATGAAAATATAGCTAGAGTTAGCTTTCATTCTTAAAACATTCCACGGTGAGTAAAAGATAATGTGTGTTAGCTTGCATAAGGTAGTTTTCCATCTAACACTACCGCATGGCATCAATTACATTACACCATGATGAAAATCTAGCTAGAGTTAGCTTCCCTTCTAACATGGTACTATGAGTGAAATCTTATGTGTGTTATCTCAGTACACCGTTATGAAACTCTAGTTGGAGTTACCTTTCCTTTTAACATGGCAGGATGTGTGAAAGCTAATTTGTGTTAGCTTTGATAAGATATTTTTCAGTCTAACACAACCAAATTGTCACATTGCACCATGATGGAAATCTAGTTGGAGTTAGCTTTCAACCTTAAATCATTGCATAGTGAATGAAATCTAATGTGTGTTAGCTTTTATAATGTAGTTTTCCATTTAGCACAAACACATTTTCATCAATCAAAATGCACCATGTTGGAAATCTGGCTAGAGTTAGCTTTCATTCTTAAAATGTTGCATGGTGAGTAATAATTAATCTGTGTTAGCTTTCGTAAGGTAGTTTTTCATCTAACACAACCACATTGTCATAAAATACATTACGTCGTGATGCAAATCTAGCTAGAGTTAGCTTTCCTTCTAACAACATGGCACGATGAGTGAAAGCTAATGTGTGTTATCTTTCATAAGGTAGTTTTCCATCTAACACAACCACATCGTCATCGATCACATTGCACCATGATGGAAATCTAGCTGGAGTTATCTTTCATCCTTAAATCATTGCATGCTGATTGAAATCTAATGTGTGTTATCTTTCATAATTTAGTTTTCCATATAGCACAACCACACTGTCATCAATCGCAATGCACCATGATGGAAATCTAGCTAGAGTTAGATTTTGTTCTTAAAACATTGCACAGTCAGTAAAGCTAATGTTTGTTAGCTTTCATAAGATAGTTTTCCATATAACACAACCAAATTTTTATCATATACATTACACCATGATGGAAATATAGCTAGAGTTAGCTTTCCGTCTAACAACATGGCATTATAAGGGAAAGCTTATGTGTATTAGCTCATTACACCATGATGGAAATCTAGCTTGAGTTAGCTTTCATTTTAACAACATGGCACAATGAGTGAAAGCTAATGTGTGTTAGCTTTCATAAGGTAGTTTTCCATGTAACATAACCACATTGCCATCAAGCACATTGCATCGTGTTGGGAATCTAGCTGGAGTTATCTTTCATACTTAAATCGTTGCACGAAGAGTGAAATCTAATGTGTGTAATATTTCATAGTGTATTTTTCCATATAGCACAACCACATTGTCATCAATCACAATGCACCATGATGGAAATCTAACTGGAGTTAGCTTTCATTCTTAAAACATTGCATGGTGATTAAAGCTAATGTCTGTTAGCCTTTATAAGGTAGTTTTTCATCTAACACAGCAACATTGTCATCAAATACATTACACCATGATGGAAATCTAGCTGAATTTAGCTTTCCTTCTAACAACATGGCACTAAAAGGAAAAGCTTATGTGCATTAGCTCATTACACCATGATGGAAATCTAGCTAGAGTTAGCTTTTCTTTTAACAACATGGCACAATGAGTGAAAGCTAATGTGTGTTATTTTTCATAAGGTAGTTTTCCATGTAACACAACCACATTGTCAGCATGTTGAAAATCTAGTTGAAGTTAGCTTTCATCCTTAAATTGTTGCACGATGAGTGAGATATAATGTGTGTAAGCTTTCATAGTGTAGTTTTCCATCTACCACAATCACATTGTCATCAATCACAATGCACCATGATGGAAATCTAGCTGGAGTTTCCTTTCATTCTTAAAGCATTACACGGTGAGTAAAAGCTAATGTTTGTTAGCTTTCATAAGGTAGTTTTCCATTTAACAATACCACATTGTCATCAAATACATTACACCATGATGGAAATCTAGCTGGAGTTAGCTTTCCTTCTAACATGGCACTATGAGTGAAATCTTATATGTGTTAGCTCATTACACCATTATGAAAATCTAGATGGAGTTAGCTTTTTTTTTAACAACATGGCACGATGAGTGAACTTATCATTACCAAGTGGATTTTTCATTATGTCAATAGTTTGCTATGTTGTAGGACAATAATAAAGGAAAATGTCTTGATTATCAACCAACTATCTGATGTAATTGTGATGAACTTCAATATGCTTATTTATGGCATGATAGACTGAATTTTTCGCCATTTTGAGAGCACTCTGATTGTCGCAAAAAAGTGAGGTTAGCACTGCTTGGTCAAGTTGAAGATCAACCAATATTCTTCGTAACCACATTGCCTCACAACCTCTATTGAAGTCTGCCTTGTATTTTATGTCAATGGAGGATAACACAACTGCAAGTTGTAGCTTACTTTGCCATGAAATTGCCTTCCTAAATGAAGAGTGAACACATAACCTGTTTCTGACTTCCTTGTATCAACTGATCCATCCCAATTGAAAACAATATGCTCTGCTATCATGGAATCAATAGATCCCTGATATAGAATGCCAAAGTCAAGTGTCCCTTTGAATATTAACGGACTCTTTTTGAAACTTTCCAATGTAACTCTTTAGGATTAGACATGAATTGAGAAAGAGACAAAGCACTAAAAAACATAGATACGATTTGGTGGTAGTAAGATAAATCAAACTACCAACCAATTGCTAATACAATGACTCGTTGACTAGTGGTGAGTTTGTGTAAGCTGAGAGTTTTATGCCAAATTCCATAGGTGTAGATGTAGGATTAAACACAGTCATTCATAATTTTTTGAAGAGTGCTTTGGTGTACTTGAGTTGTGATAAAAATATTGTGTGCTTAGATTGCAAAAATTCTACACCTAAACAATAATTAAGCAGGCTCTAATCAGTAATTTCAAAAATAGATAAAATATCAAATTTCACCAGTTGAATCTTGTTGGAATTGCTTTTTGCCATGGGAAGACCATCAACATAGACAAAATAACTTCACTATATCATCATCATTGTTTTTGACATGGCAAGTGGATTCATAATAGGTTTTTCTAATTCTAGAATATCTAAGGTATTGATCAAGTTTGAAATACTAGGCTTGAGGAGCCTGCTTGAGTCCATACGAGGACTTTAGCATCCATACAAGGAATTTACATCAAGGTAGTTTTAACATCCATTTGTATATCTTCCATCCAGAATGAGCAAAAGTGGAGATAACTAGTCGAAAATTTACCATTTTCACTATGGGGGGAAAGGTTTCTTCCCAGTCCATGCCTTTATCTTGTGCATATTCTTTGGTGACAAGACAATCTTTGTATTTGTCCAAAGAACCATATGGTTTATATTTGACACTAAAAAACCACATTAGAGGAAATTTGGGGTCTAAAATGGGCCTTATAAGAAAACGTGCCAAAATAAGTTTTTGTGATTTGGAATTCAAGAACCAATAGAATTTCAATAAAATAAGTCAACCATAATGGTTGAATTGACATATTTGTCATTAAAAAAAACTACTTTTTTTGTTCGTATTTTCTACATATCTCCTTGTGTTTTTACTCAAATTTCGATCGGGAGAGCTCGTTGGATGCGGAATTTGATTCCGCATCCAACGAGTACCCACACTGCATACTTTTGACGGACCCTGCTACCCCAAAATCAAGAAATACCTGAAAAAACGTGATGATGATGTCATCATCACATTTTTTCAGGTATTTCTTGTTTTTGGGGTGGAGGGGTCCGTCAAAAGTATGCAGTGTGGGTAATCGTTGGATGCAAAATCGAATTCCGCATCCAACGAGCTCTCCCGATCGAAATTTGAGTAAAAAAACAAGGAGATATGTCGAAAATACGGACACAAAAAGTAGTTTTTTTCTTTCTTCCTCCAAAATTAATCAATATTATTTTATTATTTTAACTATTATTTTATTAT
>LPNX010236483.1:195752-258873 GCA_001517045.1 Pseudotsuga menziesii
GGGGGCTTAACAAGCCCTCGACCGAGGTGCGTTTTTCTGTTTTTGCCGAAATGCGCTTGCCAAAAAGTGTTACCCAGGTCCGTGGATTCACCCAAGACCATCCACCATATTAGTCTTATTAAGTACAAATAAATCATGATAACTTAGGTGTCCATACCTTTCATGCCATAGTACATTTGTATTCTCTACCACACCTGGTGCATGTGCCTTTGTTGTTCTTAGATCATCCAGTCTATACAACCATTTTTCACCAATACAAACTACATTCACCTTGTTATCACAAGAGTAGTGACCATATATTTGCTTCCTTGAAAATTTACAAAAAAATTAGGGTTCCTACTTAGCTCACTAATAGACGAGTTTTTTGCTCATGTTAGGAACATATCGAACATTTTTGAACAACCTCACTTAAGTATTGTTCAATATGACATGAACAACCTCATATCCTCTAACATAGTGAATCCATCCATCACCCAAAGCAATAGATTCACTATTACTCTTATCTTCAATGAAATTTACATACCGGTTTCTGTGACACTTGTAGTGGTGAGATACGCCTAAGTCGAATACATTGCTAGCATTTTTTTGTTTTTCTGTGCCTTTGAACTGTGCACTAAATGAACTCATTGTAGTGGATGGAGTTGATGCTTCTATATGATCTATCCTCCTTTCCTTCTGTACAAAAAAGTGTTAATAACTTCTCAAATGTAAGGACTTAACAAATTAATCGAAAAATGGCGGCAAAATTCGCATCAACATAGAAACCATATCCTCATCATCCACCATATTCTTCATATAAAAGATTTGATCATTAATATCCTTCAATTGCAATAAATATTTAGAGACTGATCCTCCTTCCTGCAACTTGGTGGAAAAGTTAAAACAAAAGATTTTTAAAATACAATGACCACCCAACTTCTGATGCTTAATACTTATTTTGGAGATTTGTCCACAATACAGGTGCTACAATGGAATTGCTTACTTTTGGAATTAATGTGTCTACCACTAACAGTTTGAAGCATAAGTGCCTCTTTATGTCTTTTATCATAGTTTTCGGGATAATTTGTTGGTCTGTATTCTTTACCTAAGATGGTTTGTTCAAGATCTCTAAATTCAATAATGGTCAGTATCTTATGACTCCACAAACTGTAATTCTTTCCAATCAATTTTTTACACTTCGGAAAGAGTAAATGATGCTAACTAGCCATTACTAATACAAATCTAAGAGTGAAGACTACAATTTAGCAAAGGCTTACTACCACTGAGAGTACTCCATCCAATCAGTTTAGCAAACCTCCTTTGTGTTGACAGTAGCTTTGAATTTCCATGCAGTGGTTGGGAAATACTTCCACTCTCCAATTCGCAGCAGGTCATCAATCCTTCACACAGTAGTTTCATTGTCAATACCAAGGTGGTGGCTACACCACAAGATCATAGCTATTGGCCCAATGAAAAATCCTCGATTTAGTAGCATATCAGATCGCAGCAGATCTAAATATCTACGTTCCTATATCAATATTACAGTAATCATATTTTGTAAATTTCAAAGTCTACCATCAATAGTAGAAATTCCAAAAAAATGCAAAACATGGTCAAGATTTACTCATGCTTTCATAATTTTTAATATGCACCATGAGACTCATACACTAGCTACATACATGCAATAAGATTTAACCATGATTCCAGTGACTACAGGTGCAATGATCTCTTGGCAGATCATGTAAATTTCATCATAGAGATGTAATCACATATAGAGACCATAAAAAAGGAGATAAAATTAATTTGATCTAAGAATGAATTTGGCAGGGTAGGCAGTTCTCGTTACAGTACAAAGGGGATTTTGAGAAAACAGATCTCACCATAGCTTTTCAAGTTTATTTATACATTGTCACCGTAGACACACATAAAAGAAAGAAAGCCAAGAAACAATACAGGTTCAACATCAAATTTTGTAAAAGGTACAAGGTTATGAGGGCAAGATGGAATTGTGAAAGGAAGGAAAACCAGATGGCATTGAATCTGCTAGGTGGTATTGTACAACAAGTTTAATATTTCAAACGAACCCTAGCTCTATAATTTTGTTTATCATTTTTTCCTAAATCATTTTCCTCTTCTTCAATGGATTATACTATACTCTATCATTCAGAATTGTATTATCAGTCTGTTATTTTTACTTTGTATATTTTTATGGTGGGGTTGTTAGGAAGATATTAAGGCAAGCCAACCAATGACAAATGATAATAAGATAGGAAACAGGACATGTCCTCCTAGAACTATGTGTTGCATGTTCACATGTAAAACATGATGCTGGAGTGTCAAACATGCAAGGGATAGATATCCTGGCAGAGATTAGGGCAAGTCAACCAATGATCAATGATAATAAGATAGGAAACATGACACTCCCTCTAGAATTAAATTATGTTTTTGGGACAAATTATAATAAGCTAGGAAACATGAACTCCCTCTAAAAAGTTTATGTTTCTTTGTGACACATACCTATGATTTTGAAGTTAGTGATTTTTGTTAGAGATGATCCTCTAGGAACATAATGATTTTTGAAAACATAAGTATTTACTTAAACTTGATTAGCAAGTGATTGTGTGCGACAAAAGTTGTTTTTGCTCTAAGGAATTTCAGAATAGTAATATTTAGAGTGTGTTGATGTTATTTAAATTGTGACAGCAGTAAGGTTGTCAATCACCAAGTCTGAGCAATAAGTAGTAAAATCAGATCTATTTGGTGTGTTCTAATCGTGTTTTAAATATATTCAATTTCTCTTAATATTTCCAGTTTCCTGAGTTTTTCAGACTGCCAATGTTTCTAATATTTTCCGAGTTTCTCACATCCAAATTTATGCTTTCCAATAATTTCCCCAATATTTATGATAAGTTTGTTTCTGGACCCTCGGCAATATATTCCACAAACAAAATTTGCAACATTAACTGTATACTCTTAAGAACAACTCATCTATACATATTATGTTGGAAGGCAATTAGAGGTTTCATGGAAAAAATCTTTCTATGTGGAAACATAGGATGCTTGTGATTTTTTTAATACAGTGCTGAGACAAAAAATTCTTGTGAAAGGAGTTTTGAAATACAATAGATGAGGATAACCATGCTAAGCATGATCCAAAGAACCAGGATCCTATGATGTCAGTCAAAATATCATTGACCAGTGATATGTTCACTTAAGTGCAAGATAGTGATGATGCTTTCAAAATTTGGGGGCATTAAAGTTTAAACATGTGTGACACATCATATATATGTAAATATTTTTTTGTAAAGAATTTCTTGTTTTCAATCAAGATGGAGGAAAAATAATCTCTTCAAGATCACTTCTTCAAAATTCAAGAATTTAGAAAACTTGAAAGCAATTGATAGAAAAACTAAAAAATAAGGTATGGCTTGATAATCACATTGAAAATTCTATAACCTTCATATGAAGAATTTGTTGAAACCTTAAACATAACTTATGGAGATGTTGATCTGACATTTGAGTGTTGAGTAATAGGTGGAAGAAGAAGTTTGGTAGTAGCATTGTGGATGGAAATAGGGAGTGGCCTTAAAAGCATAATTCAAAGGAAAATTCAAGCATAAAGATAGCACCAAGATTGTTCATTCAGATAGTCAGAAAGCTAGGAAACAATACCAAGTTCTGTTGGAATAGTGGTGGACAAAAAGCACATCCATGGGAATTCTTCCTAACATCAGTTTATCAGTCTGGGAAGAATTAAGCCAGTGTAGTTGAATGAAAGAGGAAGAATAATTTTATGTGTTTGTAAAAAGAAATAAAGGAATCATTGGGAACAAAACAGACTGGTAAATTGATTCAAGTTTCTCACAACATTTTACTAATCAGAAATATTGGTATATTGATGTTGTTGAGGACAAATACAACTCTAATTATGTATTCGAGTTGTGGAGAAAATGTAGAGTTGAGAAGTGGGCAAGTTTAGATGAGAGTTAAGGGGTTACTATTTATGATGATGTCCCTGGTTCACAGAAAAAAATATTTTCTGTTAGTTGGATAATGAAGCATATCCCACAATTCATTTATTTTCTGTTAGCATAGCCCACAGTTCAATTATTTTCTGTTGGATGGTGTAATGTTAATTTCTGTTAGTTGTTGAATTCCCTTGCTAGGATGAAAGAAATCAAATGAAAATCTATTAAAAAGTATTGCGAAAGAGACCAACTGTAAGAAAGACATAACCCAATTAAAAAATTCTAGTTGAAACAATGTCTTTAAAAGTATGAGCCTACTATACATCCAACTAACCCTCTCGCATGCCTTGGATAAATCAAATTTTAGAACAAAATAAAGAATCCTATGGACTTTAATGGGTTGAGTAATCTCATAGTAAATATCGATGGCATCATTAATTTGATGACCGAGTATAAAGCAAAACTACTCGCTGATATGGATTTCACTAAAATAGATATGACTCTATTGGCTATAATCTTCAAAATGATTTTATAAATGAAAACACAGAGAGAGATAGGAAGAAAATTCCTCTAGACTAGTGAGGATGTCAAATCTCAGGTTAAGTGTAATAAAAGTGGTGTTGAAGGCTACTAAGATCTTACCATTCTAACAATATTCCTCCATTAACAATAGAAGATATTATTCTAATAGCTCATAAAACTATTCTAACAGTAAAAGATGATATATAAGTGACATGCTACATGAGGATAATACTGAAAGTGGTCACAAATTTATCATAAAAGAAAATTTGATAGGGATAAATACAATGAATGAACTCAAAATGACACATTAAGAACAATGACACCCCCACTGGTAAAAGGTATTATTTACATTGACAAATTCCAGTCACTATGTCCTTTCAATTTTCAAGTACATATAACAATTGAAGAGATCTCTAAGGATTTAGGTTTAAAAACTTCAAGATCTAGGAAATTATTTATTCCATCACTACCTCACTAGTGCAACCAAACAATCCCTTATGATTTGGATAGTGTCATCATTGCTAGTTTTGATCTAATATATGAATAAAATTTTAATAGTTGTGGATACAAATTTTATAATCCAAAATAAGTGGAAGCTATAAAATACAAAGAAATGTTTTTAAGGCCACCAAAGAACATGTCTAAATCATAGGATATGTGAATAACGAAAGTAGTTCCTTATTAAAAGGAAGTTTAGTCATTAGGTTGAGAAAAAAAATGAAATTTACTTTGAAAAACTATAGAGATGTTGGTAGTACCAATGATCCATAGAGGATTCACATAGATGCAAATCCATGCAGAAAAAATAGCAGCATAGCAGCAGTAGAATTGCATAGTAGAAGCATTCCCATAGATGCAATTTGTGAAAAAAACATGGATTTCAAGCTGGAGTCTATCAAAATTGAAGCCTGTAATCATTATGTTGTAACCCAAAAATAGAAGGAAGAATATTTGACCACTCTAAATGTCCAAACCAGTAATGCCAATGACCTTTTTGTTGGAATACCTACCACTTATAGAATGCAGAAGAAGATAGAAGATGTCATTTCCCCACCTACATCCCACCCAACACTAGAGATAGAAGAATATGAGGAAGATGAAAATGAATCCTCTTAGGAAGGATCTTCATAGTCTAGTGGTGCCACCATGGCATCAAAATACAAAGGATTATTTATTGAAGATAGATTTTCTTGTATTATTAGAACATTTACTGCAAAGTTTGCTTTTTACTAGGGTAGTATGTCAGAATCTATACTAGCAAGCCCATTTTGAAAAAGATAGATGTATGTTGGATTTTGAACTACTATTTCCAAAGGACGGTTTTGAATTTCCATATTACACTGGAAATTTTGGTAAATGGGACATTCTAGTGTGTTTCAAATCAATTCAATTACATGTTTATGTATGAATCAATGAATATTTATGTGAGGATAGGTAGTTAAACCACTATCAGTATCCAAGAGATGGTATAGTTGAAAGAGTGTGGTATGTAAGTATTGCATGGGTACCCTCTATCATGCACATCCTGTAATATATATTTTTTGGAACATTAAAATGGTGTTCCATGTAATATTTACTCTCATGTTTGTGAATGTGTTTATATACTCTTTTAAACCAACAAGATTCAAGTTTTGCACTTCGAGTTTCACTTTAGGTGTTACTTACAAAAGTGCTATGGCATTATCTTTTCTCCAGCATTGTGGATAATGTTGTATTATAGCACTTTTGGTTGGATGTGTACATTCATTTCTAATGAAATTGTAGTTAGAGATCCATGTTAGATTCCCTTGCTTCTACAAGGATTGCTTAAGGGAAATTCTTCTCTTTGATCTAGTTGGGGACAATAAGGAGTGTTGTAACTGTATCCTTGATCCAGTTGAGGCCAGCACATATGTTTTGGCTATAAGTATAAGCTCCAACTATGAAAAAGTATCAAATTGTCAAATTCCTCACCTTGAGTTGGTTAAGGCTAGCTAAGCCATACTATGATGCATATAATACTCACCTTGATCTGACCGTGGTGAGAAAGGAATTTTTTGTTGCAGTTTTGCATGTTTCTTCTCACCTTGATTTAGTTAGGGTATAGCCACAAATTTCTAGGTTTGGATGGAAAAAATTATTCTAAAGTATTGAATCCATTGTCATATCATTGTCCTAGCTCAGGGTGTTAATTTTCAGAACATGGTAATTAGATCAACACTTCTAAATAGTAAAAACTAAACCCCAATCTAGGAAACTAATAATTGATTAACCTATCAAAAAAAGACTAAGGAATACTAGACCTACAACAGTGCAAACATGTAACTATGAATATAAAAAAAAACAAATACAAAACTGCAACACTCAAATCACATCTCTCTATTAGTTTGAAAATAAATAATCACAACGTAAGTGTCCGAAAACTCCAACCATGTACCATCCTAGTGATGCACCCGGCCTTTATTTTATAAAGGAAAATAGGCTAAGGTTTACAAATATTACAAGCCAATTTTGTGGTTCACCTAGGTTAGAAAAGAAACCTTAATCCTAATCCTTTCCTACAATAGTGTTTCCAAGCATGCATGAGTATCATGCCTAGGAAGCAATGCCTAGGATAGATCTAGATGCTTACCTATGCCATGCATTTTATCTAAAGTTTAGAACAATAGCTCACAAAGATAAAAATAGTGCCTGAACTAGAACTGGAAAATATACTCTCCATATGGAAAACGTAGTGTCTTTCTAGACATAAAAGTGCCTCTAAAAAAAGCATGCTAAAGATAGTGCATGCATGTGCCTCTGTCACATATGCCTATAAATTTTGTTATGCCTCATGGAGGCCTTGTTTAATATTGTACCCTCATCCATAGAAATTCATGCTACACATTTAACACGTCCTTTTCCCCCCTGCATTGTAGGTTTTTTTTCTTGTAGTGATATTATGTAAAACATTTTAAATTGCAGAAAGATAGGATTTGTCTCCTGTTTGCTTCATAGATTTTAACTCATCTGTTGTTGAAGAAATATTTCAAGATTATAGCATGCACATGGATGAGATTTATTCAAAGTTGGTACAAATAATGAAGGAGATATTAATGGTCCATCTTTGTATATTTCCACAAATTGCTGAGAGATTGATTAAGTCAGAACATAATTATACTCAATCTAGTTAATTTGCATGAGCTCTATCAAAGGTGATATTCTCCTTCTATGTGATTAATATGTTTTTTCATTTTGAAGTTACATCTCAGAATTCATTGTCAAAAGTATCCTAAACTATAATATTTAGTTACTGTTATATTTTTTGTTGTTCTATCTTGCTGTAATACACAAAAACTGGTAAAATTTTACTCCTCCTGGGACCTTTCCATTTACCCTCATTCCATCTCTAGTTTTCTTCAAAGATTAGTATGCATAATATTATTTTTCATGTTGCACCTTTTATTCTTGTGTTACTAGGAAGGCTGTGATTATGCAAGTTCTTCCAATGAACACATTTATCCAGAAGCCTTGTAAAGGGTTCCCTCTTTCTACTAAATGCAACATATTTTGGGTAGAAATACTTCTTATAGAATTCCTTTGGATAAGATGATGCTCTATGAGGGGCATATCTATGCCATCAAAGTCACCCAAGGATTGCTCCTAGCCTCATCTACACCAACTCGGGATGGGGGTGGTTGAAAATGGGTTCTCCACATCGATGCAAGCTTGGTCACCTCATTGCTTGCTTCTAGAATACACTCCTGTAAACTATTATTGCCCAAGTTCCTATACATATTCTTTCATTTTTCTTTAAAGATTGTTTTTTTCTTATTGTTCTCTTCTATTTCACTTTATATATATGCTTAAGCTGAGATATTTATATCATTTTCATCATGTCTTGTCGATTTTATTATAAATTTTTAATTGTTAATTGTAATCCAATTTAGAGGATGACTCAACCTGGGTTTTAGTACCAGTTTCTTCCATTGGTTATTTTGCATATCTAGCACGGGGAATTTTGGGTGGAATCATTTCTTGAGTAGAGAATCCCATGAACCTAGTAATTTGTCCCAATAGTTTGGAAAGGGTTGACACCAAAGCATCCAGATTCATATTTTTCAAATTGAGATTGGCAATTGAGGCCTTATTATCATGTATGCTACTCTTCACTGGATGTAAGTGTAATAAGTACAAAATCAATGGTGAAATATCACTATGATGGTAGAATTTGTTTTTCTTAGAATGTTACTCCATATCATGCACTACAAAATTCGTATCAATCACATACCCTACTCTCTTCATCTGTCTATACAAACTTTCAAATAATGCATGTATTTTTTTATGCTTGAAAGTGTGTCAAACTTTCAAATAATGCATGTATTTTTAATGCTTGAAAGTGTGTATAATAGGAGTACGAAGCAATGGAAATTTTTGCACCAGGATTATGCATATAAGTCATGTAGAGTTGTTCTTTACTTTTACTTCAGAAGGTAGAAGAGGAAAAAGATTTTCACCTTTCAAAGCATCTACTTTCATAGACCGTTCTCGCCAAAATGGTGTTGTATGCAGTGAGGCCTCAAACAATCAAAGGATCACTCATAACAACTTCAAGAATTGGGTCGGTTTTTGCAAGTCCTTCCGAGTGTTTCCCATATGTTTATACAATAGGGAAAGCTAAATTCACACCATGTTGCACAAGTTCTGAAATCATACACTGATAAAAAAGAAGCATTTGCTTTGTTCACATGGGAAACCCATAAACCATGATTACTATACCACACGAAGGCATACAATTCCATACTAGAAATTTTGGGGTCAGCCTACATGCTCAACTCAAAGACAGAAGTTCTGGATCTGATGGAAAAACAACTCTGTAAGCTTGATTCCTAGACTTTTATAACAATTTTTCGAGCCCTTGGATTAAGGGTATTTATCCAGCAAGCTCCTCTATCCCTGGACGAGATGAAAAGAGTTGGATTTGTGTTGAATAAGATGTCATACAATGGCCCGATATCTCTACTGTTAAGATCTAGATTTCAGAGAGAAGCCATGGATGTGTACAGGAAGATGATATCAGAAGGACTTGTACCCAACATGAAATGCTATTCTGCACTTATGGGTTCCTGGGGGAAAAACGGAGAGAGTAAAGGTATTATAACCTTTTGTAAAAATGAAAACAATGGGCTTAAATCCCAATGTTTAGACCTTCAAAATCTACATCAAAGTTCTTGGAAGAGATGGGAAACTTGAAAGTAGATGAGGCATGTGGGATTTTGAGGCAAATGGAGGTAGAGGGGTGTCAGCCTGATGCTATGGCTTTCACAACATTGATGGATGCTCTTTGCAATTCTGGTAGATTGAACGAGGCAAGGGAATTGCTAAATGAGATTAGAAAAAGAAAATGCAATCCTGATTCTGTCACATACAAGACCAAATGATTTTGATGTTTCATTTATTAAAAAATATCCCTTTAAAGTTTCATTCCCCAATAATCACAATTCCTATGTATGCAAGCATCCCTTTAAAGTTTCAATCCCCAAAAATCCCAATTCCTATTATGACATGACCAAGCATTTGAATTCTTGGAGTCATATTTAGAAATTTTGATATATGGCTTCTCCTCTAAAGGATGTCTAAAACCTCCTTCAAGTGTACTTTGTACTTCTAATTTTTTTCTTCTTCTGAAAATCATAATACAATCTAAAAGTACAGCCATAAAATTTTCAAGGTAATAGTTAATATTATTAATTAATCAAATTAAAAGTAGCAAGGGCATGTCTATGGCATTGGTTCATTGGTGTAGTATACAGAGTGGTTAAACATTCCAACAAGGTTTATTTCTCACAGTGATCTTCCCTGTTCACATGGCATGTGCTCAAAGGGACAGAGCATGGTGCAAGTCTCAAGTGATTTCACAGAATAGATACTTCTTAAACCTGGAACCTAAGCCAAAGGAAGTCTGCTATATGCAGAGTAGCCTCTTGGGGTATGTTTCTTGAATTACTTCAAACAAAAGAAGTAACAAGGGTATAAGGTAAACTAGAGGGTGTGACAAAATATGCATAATGGCCATTTCTAGTGATAAATGTTTCTTCTGGAACATCATCTTCATGAATACTAACCTCTCAAGTCCACCTTGAAAATTTTTTTTGCTTACTTGAGATATTGTCAAGACATCAATAAGAAAATAGAGCCTAGGCATCTTTGACAAGCACAATAGTCCATCCTCTATGTTCTGGAAATTTCACCTCATGGGTATAAAGAACCTCATAATTTGGAATTTAGGTCTTCCTTACAAAGTTTTCTCACAAAAAATTATAGGGATCCACTATTAAAAGAAATTCTAGCTTTAGTACCATTTATAATTCTGTTTTATTAAGGGCAACTTGGTTTTCTGAATTTTTCCAAAACATATCCGTTACTCTGAGAAGTAATTTTTCTTAACAGGTTCATTAAAACAACAAAATATCTCTTTCATCTTTCCATGATTTAATTCCATCTGGGTTTTGAGGGTAATCATTCATTTTTTTCCACGAATACCTCGAAGAAACACACTAGAAACTTCCCCTCATTTTGAGGACCGTACCTAGGGAAAAATAGATTCTTTAGGGCTCAAGGCCTATACAATAATATACTCATTAAGGGATTAACATGTCACTTGTAGGAATTGATCCTGGGTGAGGATGATAATACTCCTATTAAATACCTAGGCTAGACCCATATGACAAGGGAAATAATTCCCATAATGATTATATATATATATATATTACAAGAAGGTGATCCCCCTTCAACTAATGTTTTTTTCTGGATTCTAAAAATCATCCACGATGTTCTAGTGGTGACTACCAAGGATAGTAGTATTGATATTCCTTTATATTCCTATGTATTGTCCTTTATTCTCTGTGTTTGTTAATGCCATCCATCATATAGCAGTGGTAGATTCCTTGCTACATTTTATGGGCCCTGGCTTCCCTGGTCCCATTGACATTTTCAAATGCAATTATGTTGTAGTAGAGCTTTGGGGAAGATTCACAAATCATATTATACCAGTGAATGAAGCATACCCTCTGTCTAGCCTAGGAGCCAATATAGCCTTGATTTATTTTTTAGACAAACTGTTAAGTATTTCTTTCATATGCGTAAGAATCTGGGGCTTGGTATGGATGGATGATAAATTTGTAGTACATGATTCCTCTCCCAAAGGAAAACCAAAGATGGAAATAATGGAGAGTATCTAATTTGACTTCAAGATATATAAGAGACTTTGAAAGTCAAATATGAAGGATCTTCGAAGGTGGGTAATTTACCTTTTTCATGGATAACTTCGTAATTGAGTATGTGTTAATCACTATATTCTTGACACGTGCTAAAATCCATATTTTAAGATATTACAACTGTTAATTTAAAGTTGAATAACGGGTAGGTAAGGATACAAAGGAGAAGTAAAATTTTGTATAGTTCCTGTCCTTGCACCATTGTTTATATTGTATAATATATGATTCATGTTTTTTCAAAAATAGAAGAAAAAAAAACGTTCCTATTTTTGCAAATCAATCCCACCTCCACCAAATTATGTATGTTGGTTTTAAGAAAAAATACCTTTCTGTTTGTATAGGCCAAATTGTACAGACCTTGCAATCATTGTAGTCCAAGATACCAAATTTCATTAAAGAGCTTCAAGGCCTTGTCGACAAGACCATTCTTCACATATCCTGCAATCATGGCAGTCCACGACACCACATTCCTTTTAGGCATCTTCTGAAAGAGCTCAATAGCCTCATCAAAATACCCATTTTGGGATTACCCAGTAAACATACTATTCCATGAAACCAACTTTCATTTAGTCATTTTGTCAAACATTTTGCATCCAACTTCTACAAAACTACATTTTGACATGCATGTCTACAAAAGAGTTTCCGAGAAAGAAATTGGATTTTATTTCACTTCTTATTATTTCATGATGAAATTCCTTACCGTATTTAAAAGCCAACAAACTTGGACAGGTTGGGAGAATGCTGGCGAAGGTGGACGAAATTGGCTGGATGCCCACTCTCCATGTTTGACCAAATAGTGATAGGGCTTCATCATGCATCCCACGCCTTCAATAACTACGATCATGATAGTCCATAAGACAATGTTTCACTTTATCATTCGACCAAAAACCATGTGAGCATCGGTGAAAACTCTGCACTTGGCTTATACCAGCAAAACCTTGTTCACTTAAAACGTGTCTCCGAATTCATATCTTGTGTGAATTATGTGGTAATGAACTTGTTTTCATTCGGAGAAGAGCGTTTTTGTTTACACAGGGCTATTGAGTTATCTAGGAGAATTCCTCAGTTTTGCACGAGATGTAGAGTGTTGACTACATCTTTCAAATGGTTTCTCACACTCAGTTTTCTGTAATATCGATGCATATCAACAAAAGACAAGCATTCAGTTGCATATCACATTTCAAGAGAGGCCTTCATCACTCCCCTTAGTTGTTTTCCTATAAATGGGATCCATTGGGGAGAGGCTACAAAATCTCCATCGTCAAACCAATCAATAGTTTCACATAGCCAAGCAGACCAGGTCCCAACCATAATCTTCATGATCATGATCATAAATCTTCATATTCATCATTTTAGAAAAATTAGAAATCACCTATGTAATCGTTTTCTAGGCTAGATTGGGACTAGGTAAATCGTAATGACCCAATGTTGGATGGAAAATGATATCACCCCATGAAACTATGCAAATATTATGTATTATTTATGTCAACCCATTTCTGATGGCCTTAATCATTTCAAGATCCATTGTGACAGCTTTTATGGAAATGATGTGCCCAAAGATAAGGGGTCTAGATATCAAAGAAGGAACATTTGGAGAGCTTAGAATAAATATTTTTCTCTTTTATATACTTCAAAATCAATGTCAAATTATTTTTGTACCTCTTTGGAGTTCATGAATAGATCAATATATAATTAAGGAATAGCTGAACAAACTTTTCTAGGTACTTATCAAATAAGGAATAACTGAATGAACTTGTCTAAGTACTTATAAAATTTACCATTCATGAGATTCATTAATACTATAGGCACATTAGACAACCAAAAAGGAACCACCACAAACCCACAATTCTCAAATCAAAATGTAAAATCAATTGTCATGATATTTTCATTCTTTATCTATAGATTATCATACCCCAATCATAGATCAATATTAAAAAACATTATGGCCCCTTTAATATAATAAAAAATTCATGGATATAAGGAAATGGATATTGGTTATATATGGTGGCCTTAATATTCAACTCTATGTAATCTATACACAACATCTAGGATCCATCCTTCTTCCTCACAAAGATAATCAGTGTTCCCCAAGGTGACACGCTAGGTTGGATCAACTCTAAATCCAAAAAAATCTTCATATGCATCTGCAATTAATGAAATTCAAGCATGGGAATTGAATAATGGAACTTAAATATGGTCTTTGTTTCAAAAAATAACACCAAATCACAATTGGGAGGAAGCCCATGCAACTCTTCAAGAAAAACATCTGGAAATTCTGACAAGATGGGATACTGATTCAAAATTATGCCACCACAATATGCATCTAGTATCCCTTCTTGGGAATTATTTTCAACTACAATAATGATAAAAATTGCAAGGATACAACCATGTTTGTCCCTCTCAAGACCTTTTCCTTCCCTTCATTATCTAAGAAATGAAGTAACTTTCTTATGTAATATAGCATAACCGAATGCACCTCCAACCAATCCATGCCTATGATTACATCATAAGATCCCATTGTTTTCTAACAAAGGGATATGTGAGTCACATGCACTCCAATATCCAAATATATCAATACAACCCCCTACTTGACTCCTGAGGTCATCTCAATGATGTTAAAATCATATTTCCTAATAGCCACCAAGCCACATCTATACAATGCATTTGGTAAAATAAATCTCTTAGATGTGGTTCTTGGATCAATTAAAACAGAAAGAGTAAGATCCTTTCTTTTACTTGTGATCTCCAAGGATGTTAACTAGTGCACATGGTTGTTCATTTCTATATGGGTTTGGTGAGCTCTTCTAACATCTCCCACCATGGTCTAATTCTTAATGAATATAGCTCTAGTGATCTCCCTTTCTAAAATTTCTCAAAATGGGTCGCTCCACATGTCCAACAACCTCCTTTTAAATATGTTCAATATGTTCTCGGTTGGGAAATATTAGTTCAAGCACTACTCTACTAAGTATGTTGAGGGAAATACTTGTTACATTGTATGATAAGTATGAATGGCGGTTAATTACATTTTGGTTGGTTCTTTATAACCCCCATACTATTTCCTCTTGGTTCCTCTTTATGCCATAAAAAGGATGGTTTGGAAATTCCTCATAGAAAATGACTTTGATGTGTTCCTCTAGAAACACTTCCCTTGATGGTCATATTCAATTTGTAAAAAAAGTGTTCATATTTAGTTTCTCTATATTTAGATGAGGAGCATGCCTTGGCATCCCTCTAAATTGGGCCTCGTACTCTGGCACCATCTAATTGGATTGATACAACACATTGATATCATTCAAACAAGACTATAAAAAATCCTTAGAAAGTTACCTCTACCATAGATGTTCCTTGGACAACTCCCATGTGATAATGGATGTCTCAAGACTAAGTTCCGGCTCCATAAGTTGAAATATGGCCTATCATGTTTTTTTATTACTAGAGTAATCCCTAAGCGAGGAGAACATTTCCATTCTCTTCAATAATTCTTCATCTAGCTCTCCTTTCATGGAACTCTAAAATTTTGTCAACTTCACCTTTTATAACTCCAATGATGGTAATCTCGAGGAAGGATTGTGAATCTCTCGCTACAAGTTGAAGCGGCCTCTCCTTCCCTATGCAAAGAACTAGCTAAAGTATATATCGTACTTTGGAAGGATTGTAGAATGATTAAAACCTCTCCAGTAGTTACATTATCTTCAACTCCTCTTAGCAAATAAGGTAATGGAGTAGCTACGTTATATTCATCTTCTCTTAGCAAACAAGGAAATGGAGGAGGGTAGTGCATGGAAAGGTCTCCTCTAAGCAATATTAAATATCAAAGGATACGTGTATTTTTTAGAAATTAATCCAAACCAAAATTTATTCATAACATGTTCATTATTAGATAAAATATACATCATGCATGTCCATACATGCAAGTTTATGGAACGAAGCTTCAATATTCATATATATATATATAGAAATACATTAAAATACATACATATATAGATAGATATATAGTTCACAACATATGTATGTTGTTGTGGAGATTCCCTTCTTTATTTTTGTTTCTTGTAAAAATATTTTCATTGTTGTTTGAATTGTGCACATATCAATTATTAGTAGCAATACTTGATTAGACCTTTGATTTAATGCTCAAATCTATCTCACAACAACAACCTTCTTCAGGGTCTACTTTGTTTACAGGACAACACATGCTTTATGATATAGCTTAAGGAAATGCAAGGTATATCTAAGCTAGTTTTCTACAGGAATTCCCAACTTTCAATCTTCCTTTTGACAACTAGATCAAGTATAGGGGGCACGATATTCAATATATTTTCTTTATTTCAAATTGAAAGGGGTTTTGAGCATTAGGAATACCACCAATGAAGTTGTCCAGATGCTAATTGGTGTCAAAGAAAAGTGATATTTTTAATAGATGGATGTAGTGAAATTCAAGCTCAGCATGCATAAAATACTTAGTGATGGATCAAATTGATCATCCCCACATTTTAAGGTAGATAATCAATAACAAACATCAGCCAAATGACAATTTACAAGGGAGATGTCAGAGATTAAGTTGAGCAGAGTTTGTGAACATATATGGCTATATTTTCTTCATGTTGATTGATGTAATTTCCCAAGTCTGGTGTACGGACCCAGATACTCTTCAATTCTGTAAATTATATTAAAATTTCTGAACTTTAATTAGTTTACAAATGACTTCTCAAACTAAGGAAATAAGGGGTTTCTTCTGGGAAATTTGTAGGCAAAAGGAGTGAGAAATGGACAGAAAAAGAAGATATTTCAGACATGGAATTTATTCTCCCCTAAAACATTTATATCTGGTGCCATTTAGGGTTCAGAGTCCGCACTGCAGAAACCTACTACCACGCTTCTGGGCGGCCAAACCGTGAAACTAAGGAGAGTAATTCGGTCTGTTTCAACCAGGGGATTCTAGGAACTTGAAGAGGTTTTTTCCAGAATTAATATAACATAAATAAATTATTTATATATTTTACTGATGTTATGTAAATTTCTAAGACGTTTTGGATGAATTTGGGAATTTTTGGCATTTTTGGCCAAGGAGAAACCTGCACATAGGAGGATACAAAAACCTGGTACAGCCCCAAATAAAAATGGTTCTGGAGTTTAATATGGGAATTTGGGTCTGTTAGTGACCCAAAGGAATTGGCATAGCTCATATTGAGTTAACAGAAATGGTTTTACATCAATTTTACCAAAACTAGTTATTAAAAGCTAGTAATCTAGCTAGGGTCTAAAACAAACAGTTAAATCATCTCAAATGCATTTCTGTAAAACATGAGAAATGTAAAAGGGGTAAATATAAGTTTATTTAATATTTAAAATCCCTTCAATCACTTCCCCAACCTTAAATATTCCTTATAGCACTCATTTTTATTTAATTTCCCCCATACATTGCTAAAATAGGCCTTTTAGGCAAAACCAAAGACAAGAATATTTATGGGCAGAGATGTTTCAACCTGATACATGTAATTTAAAGAATTTAATGAACCTAAAGAACATAAATTACATCATTGAATGACCATTACAAGGATGCTCCAAAAACAAGGGGCAGGAGGCCCAAATCATAACTAGCAAGGGCTGTGAGCATAAGTGAAACTAGGGATTCACTGGATATGGAACTGAAATTGATGGAGGCTGAAAATAACTCTGTAAATCCTTCAATTCCTACAATATAACGCTCCACACCTGCAATGGAAGAAAAGGGGATGGAAGGAGAGGGGAATGGAAGGCTGGGGCTCATCTACCAGTAGTCTGAGGCACAACACTAAGAAGTAATGCTCACATAAGCATTCAACAATAAAATAAACAACCAAACTGAAGCAATGGGTTTGAATTTATCTTTTATAGACTCATGGATGACCTGCTTAGTAATTTGAGGCCAATGGTGACCTGTGAGAGCAAGTCAACCCCATGGGTGACCTAACCCTAGCCATAAAAGCGCCCCCTTTGGGAAATTAGGCAAGTAGGACCATGTGGAATTGTTTCTAATTCCAAATCATCCTTCACAATTAGAAACTGCACCCTCCCTTAGTCAAAATATGCCTCTTTTGAGTTATGACAACTTTTTGCTTTTTCTGCTTTTAGGAAACTTCCCTTTATTCTCTTGCTTTCTTTTGTCATGGACTTTCTTATTTTTACCAAGGAAAGTTGAATAGATTTCCCCAATGCACCCTCCTGACATGGCAGCCTTAATTCCACATCATTATTGTGCATAATAAATAAAATTGCTGAAATAAAATTAAATACATGCCTTAGAACAATTATTAGTAAAAAATTATCCTAGGAGGAATAATTAATAACAACTTGAGCCCCTAGGAAATTAGCATGGTCAACACTTTTAATGGTAAATTTGAGGGAACATGACAATTGATATATAGATATTCCACTTTGTAGTCTAGTTGCTATGTGAACCACCAGATGTAACTAAGAGTCCCTTTCAGCTATTACTTAATAGTATACTGTTAGTTTTTATCAATCAAGCTAGCATTATGTTAGGATATTTAACTGAGAGAACAACAAGTACAACAATAAAACAAAAGAGACAATGAACACAGTGTTTTTCCTCAGGGAAACCATAAATGGAGAAAACCCCGCAACTTCCTCAGAGATAGAATCAACACCAAAAGTAAAACCCCCAAAATAGTAAGATGATCTGCCAATAGCATTAACCTCTTTATTCCTTGCCCCAATGTCTTTCTCTTCCTCAGCTATGCTCTACAATTGAGTGTGAGTGAGTGTGTGTTAAATAGAGAGGCTAGCTCTCTATTTATACTAATTCTTGACATGACTAAACCCTACTAGGGCTGACCTCTCTAGGAGAGTCTAATAACCCTAGTGCCCCAGAACTGCGAGGACTTTAACCCTTAGACAATAGGAGGGTTACCCACAATAACTTGACATGACTTGTTTAATTTATAGATCCTCCCGATAGAAACATCGGGGCATGACATGACTCAAGTATATCACAAATACATCTTGGAATAAAACATTGGGTTACAAAACATAATAAATACAAGTGAATACATTCTAAAGTTACATATTCATCAACACTCCCTCTTAAGTAGGAAGGTATTCTCTCGACACAGTTTTTCAGCACAAGTCTTCTTCTCTGTATCATCTGGGTCATCGTCAAGTTCTCGTCATCTTCATCTAGATCTAGATCATCACTCGATCTGGATCATCATCACTTGATATGGATCATCATCACTGGATCTGGATCATCACTCAATCCAGATCATCATCACTGGATCTGGATCATCACTTGATCTAAATCATCACTATTGGATCTGGATCATCACTCGATCTAGATCATCTCAAAGACATCATAACTGGATCTGGATCATAGCTCGATCTGAGTCATCACCGGGTCATCATCACTGGATCTAGATCCTCACTCGATCTGGATCGGTACAACAGGTGCTATCTCATGATTCTTCTGGCCACAGGAAATTCTACAGAGACAACCATTTTTCATGTTGGTTATAGGCCTACCTCCTCGTAGGTATTTGGTAGCCCTTACATCTGACCTACTCATCAGAATGGCCAGCACTCACATCTGACCTACTCATCAGAAAGGCATAGCACTTACATCTGACCTACTTGTCAGAAAGGCACGGCACTTACATCTGACCTACTCATCAGAAAGGCTTGCACTCACATCTGATCTTGTAGGAACCAATCCTACAGTCACTTCAGAATGGCCCCCAGTCCCAGACTGAGCTACCTGGTAACTGACCAGGTGCCTCCATTCTCCTAGAGAATGGCATTAGCCCTTACATCTGACCTACTCGTCAGAATGGCCAACACTCACATCTGCCATGGAAGGAAGAAATCCTCTCACCATGACAGAATGGAAACAACCCTTATATCTAATAAAGTGGGAACACATCCCTCAATCGCATTAGAATGGCCATGCGCTCACATCTGATCATGTAAGACTACATCTTACAATCATGTCAAAAAGGCCCTCAGTCTGAGACCAAGTATTCCTAGTAACTCACCAGGAAGCTCCATTCCTAGAATGGCAGTAGCCCTTATATCTGATCATGTAGGAACCAATCCTATAGTAATATCAGAATGGATTAGTACTCATATTTGACATGGAAGGAAGCAATACTCTCACCATGACAGAATGGCTCAGCCCATACATCTGACCTACTCATCAGAATGGCTTCTGGACTCGTCACCTCCCCTTGGAAGGGACCTCGATCTGGAGAACACTAAGATTCTCCCTGAAGTACTCAAACTTCACTCTAGCCAATGGCTTCATTAACACATCAGCTATCTGATCATCCATCGCAACATATTGGAGCTTCACTGCTCCTCTCTGCACCATATCCCTGATATAGTGATACTTGATATAGATATGCTTTGACTTGTCATGGAACACTGGATTCTCTGACAACTTCACAAAACTCTAGTTGTTGCAATTTATACAAGTAGCATCCATCTGGGGATCAAATAAATCAGATAGTAGCTTCCTCAGCCATACTACCTCACAACTATCTGGACAAGTTGCAACATACTCTGCCTCAGCTGTATTCAATGCCACACAAGATTGCTTCCTGCTAAACCAAGAGATCACACCCGATCCCATACTGAAACAAAATCCTGAAGTGCTCTTCCCATCGATGACACTACCTACCCAATCTGAATCAACATAACCCTCTAGGTTAATCTTCTGATTCACCTCGTGCTTGAGCCCATAATCAATTGTACCCCTCAAGTACCTTAGAATATGCTTTGCAGCAGTCAAGTGAACATGTCTCGGATATGTCAGGAACTAGATCAAGGTGTTCATAGCAAAGCAAATATCTGGTCTCGTTTTCATCAGGTACATCAAGGACACAATCATCTGATGATACATTGTGGAATCAACCAATTTTGATGAAGCATCACTCAACAACTTCATGTTCAATTCCATATGTGTGGCCATGGCCTTGCAGTCCATCATCCCAAACCTATTTAGGATCTCTACTGCATACTTCCCTTATCCAAGGGAGATTCCATCCACACTCTGCCACACCTCCATACCTAGAAAATAATGCATCATACCCAAGTCCTTCATTTCAAAATCGGCAGCAAACTTTCTCTTCATATCAGCAATCAACCCATCCATACTTGTCACAAACAGATCATCTACATAAAGTAGGAGCATCACTAGGTTTCCATATTCAACCTTGTAGTAAAGGTTGGAATCTTCTTTACTCTTAGTAAAGCCCAAACTAGATAAAAATCTATCAATTCTGTCGTACCATGTCTTGGGTGCTTGTTTCAAACCATATAGGGCTTTCTTCAATCTACACACATGAGACTCCCTTTCATGTGTCTTGAAACTGAGTGGTTTCTCTACATACACTTCCTCTTCCACTACACCATTCAAGAAAGAAGTGTTGACATCCATTTGGTGTATCTTCCATTTCATCACTATAGCTAGAGAAAGTACTGATCTGATGGAAGTGTATCTGGCTACCGGTGCAAAGGTTTATTCATAGTCTATTCATTTTTTCTGGGATAAATCCCGAGCAACAAATCTTTCCTTATATTTCTCTATGCTACCGTCTGCAACATGCTTGATCTTGTATATCCATTTGGAAGTTACAACTGACTTCCCTTCTGGCCTAGGACAACATCCCAAACATCATTCTTCATGATCTATTGATACTCTTCGATCATAGAATCCTTCCATTCTTTCCATTTTGCCACTTCTTCATAATTGGAATGTTCTTTATCAATGAAATCACATAGTAATGCTACGTACCCGGAGCAGGATATGGTCCTCTTTCTTTCTCTGTGATTCTCTTGTAGAGCCCCATATCTTTCTGCACCTTGGATAACTTCTCATACCCAAGCAGGTTTCCTCTTATGAGGATTATTTTCTGGAGGTGGATCTATAGGTCTTTCTGGTTCTTCAAATTCTTGAACTTCTTCTCTAGTTTCTTCATTCATGGTTGTATCATGAATTATGGGTGCTTTCGATTCTTTAGGAACTTCAGTAGGTTTCTTTCTGAATTTGTTGTAAGCTGTGTATTCATCAAATGTCACATCCCTACTGATGTCAATCTTCTTTAATCATGGGAAGTATATTCTGTAAGCCTTCGAGCTTTCAAAGTATCCCACAAATATACTCTTCTTTTCTGAAGGATCTAATTTAGTCCTCTTCTCTTTTGGAATGTGTATGTACATTGGACAGCCAAATATTCTGAGATGGCTCACTTCTGTTTTCTTGCTGGAGAAGACTTCTTCAGGAGTCTTGCTCTCAAGTACTCTGTGTGGAGTACGGTTCTGTACATACACCTCTTTTCTGGCAGCTTCCGCCCAAAGATGCATAGGAATATCTTGATCATGAAGCATTGCTCTTGTAGCTTCCATGATAGTTCTATTCTTCCTTTCTGCAATCCCATTATGTTGTGGATTATAAGGAGTGGACAACTCCCTGTTAATCCATGAGTCTTTACATAGCTCTTTGAATTCATTCGAAGTGAATTCTCCGCCATTATTTGATCGAAAGGTTTTGATCTTCTTTTCAGTGTGATTCTCGATCAAGGCTTTGAATTCCTTGAACTTTCTGAATACATCATCTTTGTTCTTCATGAAGTAAATCCATCTCTTCCTAGAAAATTCATCAATAAAAGAAAAATAATATACATACCCGCTTAGTGAGCTTGATGACATAGGACCACACACATAGGAGTGTATGATTTCCAAGATTCCTTTTGCTTTGCTTTCACTGCTTGGAAATGCCTTCTTTGTATTCTTTCCTCTTGCACATCCTTTGCATACTGCATCATGTTTTTCTTGAATTTCTGGAAGACCTTCAACAGGTTTTCTTACCAGTGGTAGTGCTCTATAATGCACATGTGCAAGCCTTCTATACCAAAGCTCATTTGTCTCTACTATGTCATGGACCAAGGCTTTTTCTGGATGGCCCTTTAATTTGTACAATCCTCCTTCTTGTTCTCCAATCACTACCGCATCATTGATGGTATTTCCTTTTGGCCACATGATGACTTGACCATATATAAATGCAACCCTCATGCCTTTTGCATCTAATGCAGATATGGAGAGAAGGTTCTTCTTGAGACCTGGTACAAACAATACATATTGCATCTTCATAGACTTTCCAGAGTCTAGTTTATAGGAGGATTCCCCACTACCTTTTATTGGATATTGGTAGTCATATCCAAGCTTCACCTTGTGAGGTGATTCATGTTATAAATGTTTTACAAAGGACTCTTTGAATCCTGTCATATGTTTGGAAGCCCCATTGTCTATAATCCAATCATTGCTTCCATGTGTGATGTTTCCTGTTAGAGCAGAAATCAAGACATATTCTTCTTCACTAGAGGAGTCTTCACTTTCATATCTGGTTCTCTTCTTGGATAGTTCATCATCCTCTGCAGCATGAGCATGATGTCTTCTCTTGTTGCTCTTTTTCTTATTCTATCTTTTAGGACAATCTCTTGCAAAGTGTCCTACTTCATCACATGTATAACATCTGATTATAGACATGTCTTTTCTAGAGTTATTTTTAGAGAAATGCTTACCTCTGGAGTGATGAGAACTTCTTTTGGTTTTCTTGGAGTGTACTATGAGAGCTTGATATTCACTTCCCGTCTTCTCTTCTCAAGATTTTATTCAAGCTTCTTCTTGAGAGAATTCTTCCCACGGTGTACTGAACTTGACTAACTTCTTTCTAGCACATATCCCTTGAATAAAGGAGTCCCATGATCTAGGGAGACCATTCAAGGTGGTCATCACAACCTCTGCATTCTCTACTTCTTCATGTACTTCTTCCAATTGTTCCTTGATCTAAGAGACTCTTGTAAAGTAAGAATGGATGGCCTCAACATTCTGGATCTTTACATTCTTCAGTTGGTTTCTTAGAGTCATCTTCCGATTTATGTTTTTTCCTTCAAACAATTTGGTTAGGGAATCAAACATCGCCTTAGGTGTCTTTAGGGAGGACACCTATGGTATGAGGTGATCCTTGATTGAGTCAGCAATGATCCTCTTTTCCATAACCAATTTCTTCTTATGTAAGGCCTTGGCCTCATATCCCTCTAGAACTGGAACCTCCTCATTGATATAGGAGTCCAACTCATTTTCTTCCAGGACCAGGGAGATCCTATACTTCCAAGCTTGGAAGTTATCAGCTCCCTCAATCTTTTCATCAAGCTTGGTATGATGAGACATCTTAACTGAGAACCTCAAATGAAAATACAAAATATTTATATCTTACCAGGTCAAGATGTCGAATCTGGATTTGGAGCTGAAATCCTGCAGTGCTGGTTCAGGAGCAGATTAGGGTTATGCTTTTCTAGAGTTATGTTCAACCAAATTCTTTGAATTTGAACCCTAACTTCGATTTTGGGGAGGAGATCAATCCAGGCCTGGGCTCACTGAAAAATTCCTCTTTTGTGAAAATCCCTATTTTTTGGCAGCAGTGTCGGGTCCAAAACTAAAAAACCTGAGAATTGGATTATGCTTCGACAGAAAGATGAACCCTAGGGAGGATAGTTATTCCAACCTTCTTTTGCTGAAAATATGTGGAGAGAGATCCACAAAGAAGGAATCCCTAGTTCCAAGAGTTGCATAGTGTCTTCTTCTTAGGTTAGCTCTGATACCATGTTAGTTTTTATCAATCAAGCTAGCATTATGTTAGGATTTTTAATTGAGAGAACAACAAGTACATCAATCAAACATAAGAGACAATGAACACAGTGTTTTTCCTCGGGGAAACCATAAATGGATAAAACCCTGTAGCTTCCTCAGAGATAGAATCAACACCAAAAGTAAAACCCCCAAAACAGTAAGATGATATCTCGATAGCAGTAACCTCTTTCTTCCTTGCCCCAGTGTCTTTTTCTTCCTTAGCTATGCGCTACAACTAAGTGTGAGTGAGTGTGTGTTAAGTAGAGAGTATAGCTCTCTATTTATACTAATTCCTGATATGAATAAACCCTACTAGGGCCGACCTCTCTAGGAGAGTCTAATAACCCTAGTGCCCTGGAACTATGGGGACTTTAACCCTTAAGCAATAGGAGGGTTACCCATAATAACTTGAAAAGACTTTTTTACATTATATATCCTCCCGATAGAAACATCGGGCATGATATGATTCAAGTATATCACAAATACATCCCGGAATAAAACATCGGGTTACAATACATAAGAAATACTAGTGAATACATTCTGAAGTTACATATTCATCAACATATACATTATTAATGGTTCATGGAGTAATATGTACAAGCTCATATTTAGAATAGATGAAGCTTATCTTCCCCAATAGTTTCTCCTTCATTGTATTCTGTGAAGGAGAGAAGGCTAGTGCCCATGAGGAGCGCTTCCTTGGATAAACTATATGCCTTCTCATTGTGTTCTCTATAGACATGCTAGAAGTATAATGTGTGAAAGTAAGATTTGAGTTTGATAGTATTGAGGCACCAGGCATCCAGATCGGGGGCTGAGAGTGTTGCTTTTCCATTTACTCAATTGCTTATGACAGATGAGTCCCCATAAACATAGAGAGTGGGGATCACAATCTCTTTTGAGAATTACATAAGAGACCAAGGAGACAAAATTTCAGCTCTGGTATTTAAACCAGTCTTCATTATTTCCCAATAAGTAGGATCATCCCAAGACAGAAAATAGTTATAACTCATGTTTAAAAAATTAATGGTAGCCCGAGCAAATGAACATTCAACGGAGAGATGATTGACATATTCATCAGTAGTTCTGCAGAGACTACATTTGTTTGGCCCAAACCATCCTTTTTTACTCATATTGTCCCAGGTAATAATGTGATTCTCAATGCACAACTATCCAAGAGAGAGTTCTAATGAAGCCATTCAAGAAGAAGGAAGTACCTTGTATAGGAAAATATTGATTGCGTAGCTAGTCATCAACAGATAAAATTTTAAGATATTTGTGACCAATGATGTCACTCTAGGTTCCTCTTCCATTTAAGACCATCCATAGAATTTTCAATATGAGAGACATACCAAACCATTCAAGATTTCTAATTTTCCATCCACCATATTCATGGGGTTTTAAGATAGTGTGCCAGTCCACTAAGTGCATTTATAGTCTACCTTCTGTGCTACACCACAGAAAAGTAAATATGAAGTGTCTAAGACAACTCAAGATTTATTTTGGAATGCGAGCAAGAGAAAACCAATATACCGCTAACCGAGAGAGGACAAATCTGACAAGAATCAATCTTCCACCAAGTGATAGCATTCTATAAGCCCATATACAATTTTTTTTTCAAGTATGCTAATGATATTAGCTAATCCTTCCAAATTATGATATATACTTTAGCTATTTCTTTTCATAGGGAAGGAGAGGCCACTTCAACTTAGAGTGAGAGATTCACAATCCTTCCTCGAGATGACCATCATTGGAGTTATAAAAGGTGAATTTGAAAAAATTATAGAGTCTCATGAAAGGAGAGCTAGATGAAGAATTATTGAAGAGAATTGAAATGTTCTCCTCACTTAGGGATTACTCTAGTAATAAAAAAACATGATAGGCCGTATTTCAACTTATGGAGATGGAACTTAGTCTTGAGACATCCATGATCACATTGGAGTTGTCTAAGGAACATTTCTAGTAGAGGTAACTTTCTAAGGATTTTTTATAGTCTCGTTTGAATGATTTCAATGTGCTGTATCAAGCCAATTAGATGGTGCCAAAGTATGAGGCCCAATTCAGAGAGATTCCAAGGCATGCTCCTCATCTAAATATAGAGAAACTAAATGTGAACACATTTTTTACAAATTGAATATGACCATCAAGGGAAGTGTTTCTAGATGAACACATCAAAGTCATTTTCTCTGAGGAAGTTCCAAACCATCCTTTTAATGGCATAAAGAGGAACTGGGAGGAAACAGTATGGAGGCTATAAAGAACCAACCAAGGTGTAATTAACCACCATTCATACTTATCATACAGTGTAACAATTATTTCCCTCAACATACTCAGTAGAGTATTGCTTGAACTAATCTTTCCCAATCGAGAACACATTGAACATATTTAAAAGGAGGTCGTTGGACATGTGGAGTGACCCATTTTGATAAATTTTACATAGGGATATCACTAGAGCTATATTTATTAAGAATTACAGCACAGTGGGAGATGTTGGGAGAGATCACCAAACCCATATAGAAATGAACAACCATGTGCACTACTTAACATCCTTGGAGATCACAAGTAAAAGGAAGGATGTTACTCTTTCTATTTTAATTGATCCAAGAACCACATCCGAGAGATTTATTTTACCAAATGCATTGTATAGATGTGTCTTGGTGGCTATTAGGAAATATGATTTCAACATCATTGAGTTGACCTCAGGATTCAAGTAGGGGTTCAGATTGATGGATTTGTATATTGGAGTGCATGTGACTCACATAGCCCAGTGTTAGAAAACAATGGGATCTTATGATATTATAGGCATGGATTGGTTGGAGGTGCATTGAGTTGTGCTAGATTATATAATAAAGTTACTTCATTTCTTACATGATGAAGGGAAGGAAAAGGCCTTGAGAGGGACAAAAATGGTTGTATCCTTGCAATTTGTATCATTATTGTAGTTGAAAATAAGTCCCAAGAAGGGCTACTAGATGTATATTGTGGTGGCATAGTTTTGACTCAATATCCCATCTTGTCATAATTTCCAGATGTTTTTCTTGAAGAGTTGCATGGAATTCCTCCCAATTGTGATTTGGTGTTATTTGTTGAAACAAAGACCATATATAAGTTCCCTTATTCAATTCCCATGCTTGAATTTCATTAGTTGCAAATGCATATGAAGAATTTTTTGGATTTAGAGATGATCAAACCTAGTGTATCACCTTGGGGAACACCGTTTATCTTTGTGAGGAAGAAGGATGGATCCTAGATGTTGTGTATAGATTACATAGAGTTCAATATTAAGGTTACCATATATAATCAATATCCCTTTCCCTATATCTATGGTTTTTTTATTATATTAAAGGGGCTACGATGTTTTTTAATATTTATCTATGATTGGGGTATGATAATCTATAAATAAAGGATGAAAATATGATGAACAATGCTTTTACATTTTGATTTGAGAATTGCGGATTTGTGGTGGTTCCTTTCGGGTCAACTAATGTGTCTATAGTATTAATGAATCTCATAAATGGTAAATCTCATAAATATCTAGACAAGTTCGTTCAGTTATTCCTTATTTCATAAGTACCTAGAAATATTTGTTCAACTATTCCTTAATTATATACTGATCTATTCATAAACTCCAAAAGGGTACATATATTTATGCTAAGCTCTCAAAATATTCCTTCTTTCATATTGAGACCATGGATGATTTTAAGGAACCATACTTATTTAAAAGTGTATAAATGTTGGAAAATATTCCCAATTCTTAAAATGCCAACTATAAAATGCTTGGCGATATTTTTCAAAAAATATTTTAATTTCCAAGGATTTTATATCGTTTATATAATAATTTGGCGATTTTTAGGGTGTAAAAATTTTACCCCATCAAAATTGGGCAAAACAGGGCTTTAAAAAATGCAAATTGGTGAATCTTTTTGGGAGAAAAACATCGAAAAATAGCCCACTGGGCTAAAATTCGCCCCTACAATTATCCCTGATTGAGACCCTTTATCTTTGTGCACATCATTTCCATGAATGCTGTTGCAATGGATCTTGAAATGATTAAGGCCATCAGAAATGGGTTGACATAAATAATACATAGGATTTGCATAGTTTCATGGGTGATATGGTTTTCAATCCAACATTGGGTCATTAGGGTTTACATAGGCCCAACCTAGCCTTGGAAAATAAATTACATTGGTGATTTCCATTTTTTCTCCAACTGATGATTATGAATATTTATGATCATGATCATGAATATTATGGTTGGGACCTGGTCTACTTGGCTATGTGAAACTATGGATTGGTTTGACGATGGAATTCTCTTAGCCTCTCCCCAATGGGGCCCATTTATAGGAAAACAACCAAGGGAAGTGATAAATTCCTCTCTTGAAATGTGATATGCAGCTTAATTCTTTTCCTTTGTCGATATGCATTGAGACTGCAGAAAAATGAGTGTGAGAAACCATTTGAAAGATGCACTCAACACTTTGCATCTCATGCAAAACTGAGGCATTCTTCTAGATTCTTTTGTTCATGCAATCTTATCACAGGCCTATGTAAAAAATAATTCTCTACCCCAAAGGAAACCAAGTTCATTCCCACATAATTCACACAGAATATGAATCCGGTGATAGATTTTTAGTGAACAAGGTTTTGATAGTATAAGCCAAGTGTGGAGTTTTGGCTGATGTTCACATGGTTTTTGGTCAAATGCTAAAGTAAAACATTGTCTTATAGAATGTCATGATCACATATTATTGCAGGCATGGGCTGAATGAGGAAGCCCTGTCACCGTTTGATGGAACACAATGAGTGGGAATCCAACCAATTTCCTTCACCTTCGCCAACATTCTCCCAGCCTGTCCAAGTTTGTTGATTTTAAATACGGTAAGTAATTTCATCATGAAATAATAAGAAGTGAAGTACAATCCAATTTCCTTCTAGGAAATGCTTTTGTAGACATGTATGTCAAAATGTGGTTTTGTAGAAGTTGCATGAAAAATGTTTGATAAAATGACTGAATGAAATTTGGTTTCATGGAATAGTATGTTTACTAGGTAGGCCCAAAATGGGTATTTCGATGAGGCTATTGAGATCTTTCAGAAGATGCCTGAAAGGAATGTGGTGCCATGTACTGCCATGATTGCAGGATATGTGAAGAATGGTCTTGTCAACAAGGCCTTGAATCTCTTTAATGAAATGCTTGAGTGAAATGTGGTATGTTGGACTGTGATGATTGCAGGGTGTGTACAATTTAGCCTATAGAAATAGAGGTATTTTTTCTGAAAATCCAACATACATAATTTAATGGAGGTGGGATTGATTTGCAAAAATAGAAACGTTTTTCTTTCTTTTATTTTTGCAAAAACTTGACTAACTCAAGGTGAGAAGAAACATGCAAACCTGCAACCAAAAATTCCTTTCTCACCATGGTCAGATAAAGGTGAGTATTATATGAAACATAGTATGGCTTAGCTAGCCTTAACCATCTCAAGGTGAGGAATTTGACAATTTGAGACTTTTGCATAGTTGGATATTATACTTATAGCCAAAACATATGTGTTGGCATCAACTGGATCAAGGATACAGTTACAACACTCCTTATTGTCCCCAACTAGAACAAAGAGTAGAATTTTCCTTAAGTAATCATTGTAGCAACAAGGGGATCTAACATGCATATCTAACTACAATTTCATTAGAAATGAATGTACACATCCAACCAAAAGTGCTAGAATACAACATTATCCACAATTTTGGAGAAAAGATAATGCCATAGCACTTTTGTAAATAATACCTAAAGTGAAACTGAAAGTGCAAAACTTGAATCTTGTTGGTTTAAAAGAGTATATGCACACATTCACAAACATGAGAGTGAAAAGAACATGGAACATCATTTAAATGTTCCAACAAATATATATTATAGGATGTGTATGATAGAGGGTATCCATGCAATACTTACATACCACACTCTTTCAACTATACCATCTCTTGGATACTTATAGTAGTTTAACTGCCTAACCTCACATAAATATTCATTGATTCATATAGAAACATGTAATTGAATTGATTTGAAACACAATAGAATGTCCCATTTACCAAAATTTCTAGTGTAATATGGAAATTCAAAATTGTCCTTTGGCAATAGTAGTTCAAAATCCAACATACATCTATATTTTTCAAAATGGGCTTCCTAGTATAGATTTTGACATATTATCCTAGTAAAAATCAAACTTTGTAGTAAATGTTCTAATGATATAAGAAAATATAGCTTCAATAAAGACACCTTTGTATTTTGATGCCATAGTGGCACCACTAGACTATGAAGATCCTTCCTAAGAGGATTCATTTTCATATTCCTCATTTTCTTCTATCTCTAGTGTTGGGTGGGATGCAAGTGGGGAAATCACGTCTTCTATCTTCTTCTAAATTCTATAAGTGGTAGGTATCCCAAAAAAAGGGTCATTGACATTACTAGTTTGGACATTTAGGGTGGTCCAAGATTCTTCCTTCTATTTGTTGATTTTTCTGAGCATCATCGATAGCCCTTCTCTTAGGAGAATGGGACCACCTAGTCCAGGACAACACAATGATTACAGGATTCAATTTTGATAGACTCCAGCTTGAAATCCATGTTTTTTTTCACAAATTGCATCTATGTGAATGCTTCTACTATGCAATTCTACTACTGCTATGTGATTTTACTACTGCTATGATGTTATTTTTGTTGCATGGATTGCATCTATATGAATCCTCTTTGGATCATTGCTACTACCAACATATCTATAGTTTTTCAAACTAAATTTCATTTTTTCCTCAACCCAATGACTAAACTTCCTTTTAATAAGGAACTACTTTTGTTATTCACTATCCTATGATTTAGATACCTTCTTTAATGACTAAAATTCCTTTTAATAAGGAACTACTTTCATCATTCACATATCCTATGATTTAGATGTCTTCTTTGGTGGCCTTAAAAACATTTCTTTGTATTTTATAGCTTCCACTTCTTTTGGATTCTAAAATTTGTATCCACAAGTATTAAAATTTTATTCATATATTATATCAAAAATAGCAATGATGACACTATTCAAATCATAAGGGATTGTTTGGTCGCACTAGTGAGGTAGCGATGGAATAAATAATTTCCCAGTTCTTAAAGTTTTTAAACCTAAATCCTTAGAGATCTCTTCAAGTGTTATATGTACTTGAAAATTGAAAGGACATAGTGAGTGGAATTTTTCAATGTAAATACTACCTTTTACCAGTGGGAGTGTCATTGGTTCTTAATGTGTCATTTTGAGTTCATTCATTGTATTTATCACTATCAACTTTTATTTTATGATAAATTTGTCACAACTTTCAGTATTATCCTCATCTAGCATGTCACTTATTATATCATCTTCGATTGTTAGAATAGTTTTATGAGCTATTAGAATAATATCTTCTACTGTTAGTGGAGGAATATAATTATTGTTAGAATGGTAAGATCTTAGCAGCCTTCAACGCCACTTGTATTACCCTTATCCTGAAATTTGACATCCTCACTAGTCTAGAGGAATTTTCTTCCTATTTCTCTATGTGTTTTCATTTATAAAATAATTTTAAATATTATAGCCAATAGAGTCATATCTATTTTAGTGAAATCCATATCAGCAAGTAGTTTTGTTTTATACTCGGCCATCAAATTAATGATTCCGTTGATATTTACTATGAGATTAATAAACCCATTAAAGTCCATAGGATTCTTGATTTTGTTCTAAAATTTGATTTATTCAAGGCACACAATAGGGTTAGTTGGATGTATAGTAGGCTCATGCTTTTAAAGACATTGTTTCAACTGAACTTTTTTAATCGGGTTATGTATTTCTTATAGTTGGTCTCTTTCGCAATACTTTTTAATCAATTTTCATTTGATTTATTTCATCCTAGCAATGGAATTCAACAAGTAACAGAAAATAACATTACAGCATCTAATAGAAAATAATTGAACTGTGGGCTATGCTTCATTATCCATCCAGAAGAGAATAATTTTTCTATGAATCAGGGACATCATCATAAATAGAAAGTTGAAACCAAGGACCTCTTATCTAAACTTTCCCACTTCTCAACTCTGCATTTTCTCCACCACTCAAATACAAAATTAGTGTTGGATTTGTCCTCAACAAAATCAATACACCAATCTTTCTAATTAGTAAAATGTTGTGAGAATATTGAATCAATTTACCAGTATGTTTTGTTCCCAAAGAATCCTTTATTGCTTTTTACAAACACATAAAATTATTCTTCCTCTTTACATTCAACTACACTGGATTATTTCTTCCCGGACTGATAAACTGATGTTAGGAAGAATGCACATGGCTATGCTTTTTGTCTGCCACTTTTCAAACAAAACTTGGTCTTATTTCCTATCTTGCTGCAAGAAAAACACTTATACCTTTCCTATGTTTTTGAGTATCTGAATGAACACTCTTGCTGCTATCTTTATTCTTTCCTTTTCCTTTGAACTGTCCTTTTAAGGCCACTTCCGGTTTCCATTCACACTGTTGCTACTGAACTTCTTCTTCCACCTATTACTCAACACTCAAAGGTCGGATCAACATATCCAAGAAGTTATATTTAAGGTTTCAACAAATTCTTCATATGAAGGTTATAGGATTTTCAATTTGATTATCAAGCGATATCTTCTTTTTAAGTTTTTCTATCAATTGCTTTCAAGCGATATCTTCTTTTTAAGGAAATTATTGGCAAGAATAAATTTGGATGTGAGAAACTTGAAAAATATCGGAAACGTTGGCAATCTGAAAAACTCAGGAAACTGGAAATATTGGGATAAATTGGAGATATTTAAAACAATGTTAAAACACACCAAATAGATCTGATTTTACTACTTATTGCTAAGACTTGGTGATTGACAACCTTACTACTGTCACAATTTAAATAACAACAACACACTCTAAATATGATTATTCTGAAATTCCTCAGAGAAAAAACAACTTCTGTCGCATACACAATCACTTGCTAATCAAGTTTCAGTAAATACTTATGTTCTGAAAATCATTCTGTTCCTAGAGGATCATGTTTAACAAAAAAAACTAACTTCAAAATCGTGGGTACGTGTCACAAAGCAACATAAACTTTCTAGAGGGTGTACATGCTTCCTAGCTTATTATCATTTGTCCCAAAAACACTATTTAATTCTAGAGGGCGTGTCATGTTTCCTAGCTTATTATCATTGATCATTGGTTGGCTTGCCCTAATCTTTGCCAGGACATCTGTCCATTGCATGTTTGACACACTAGCATCATGTTTGACATGTGAACATACGACACGTAGTGCTAGGAGGACATGTCCTGTTTCCTAGCTTATTATCATTTGTCATTGGTTGGCTTTCCTTAATATATGCCTGACAACCCTACCAGAAAAATATACAAAGTACAAATAACAGACTGATAATACAATTCTGAATGATAGATTATAGTATAAGCCATTGAAGAAGAGGAAAATGATATCCAAAATTGTAGAGCTAGGGTTCATTTGAAATATTAAACTTGTTGTACAATACCACCTAGAAGATTCAATGTCATCTAGTTTTCCTTCCTTTCACAATGCCATCTTGCCCTCATAACCTTGTACCTTTTACAAAATTTTATGTTGAACCTGTACCATTTCTTGTCTTTCTTTCTTTTATGTCTGTCTACGGTTACAATGTAGAAATAAACTCGAGAATCCATGCTACGATGAGATGTATTTTCTCAAAATCCCCTTAGTACTATAACGAGACTTACCTACTTTGCCAAAGTCATTCTTAGATCAAATTAATTTTATCTCCTTTTTTATGGTCTCTATATGTGATTACATCTCTGTGATGCAATTTACATGATCTTACAAGAGATCATTAAACCTGTAGTGATTGGAATCGTGCTTAAATATTATTGCATGTATGCAGCTGGTGTATGACTCTCATGGCGCATATTAAAATCTATGAAAGCATGGGTAAATCTTGACTATGTTTTGCATTTTCTGGAATTTCTACTATTGATGGTAGAATTTGAACTTTAAAAAATCTACTTACCGTAATATCGATATAGGCAAGTAGATATTTAGAGCTGATGCAAACTGATATGCTGCTAAATCGAGGAGTTTTCATTGGGCCAACAACTGTGATCTTGTGGTGTATCTGCATGATAAAAGTAATCTCATCAAGGATCAGCCACCACCTTCATCTTGAACATGAAACTACTGTGTGAAGGATTGATGACCTGCTGTGAATTAGAGAGTGGAAGTATTTCCCAGCCACTGTGTGGAAATTCAAAGTTGTTGTCAACACGAAGGAGGTTTGCTAAACTGATTGGATGGAGTACTCTTAGTGGTAGTAATCCTGTGCTAAATTGTAGTCTTCACTCTTAGATTTGTATTAGTAATGGCTAGTTAGCATCATTTACTCTTTTCGATGTGTGAAAAAATGATTGGAAATAATTACAGTTTGTGGAGTCATAAGATACTGGCCATTATTGAATTTAGAGATCTTGAACAAACAATCTTAGGTAAAGAATTCAGACCAACAAATTATCCTAAAAACTATGATAAAATACATAAAGAGGCACTTATGCTTCCCAAACTTTCAGTGGCAGATACATTAGTTCCAGAAGTAAGCAATTCCATCGTAGCACCTATATTGTGGACAAATCTCCAAAATAAGTATCAAGCATCAGACGTTGGGTGGTCATTGTATTTTAGAAATCTTTTGTTTTAACTTTTCCACCAAGTTGTAGGAAGGAGGATCAGTATCTAAATATTTATTGCACTTGAAGGATCTTAATGATAAAAAATTTTCTATTAAGAAGTCGGTGGATGATGAGGATATGGTTGCTTTGTTGATGCAAAGTTTGCCGCAATTTTTTGATTAATTTTTTGAGTCCTTACATCTACTTGGAGAGAACCAACAACTTACATTTGAGAAGTTATTAACACTTTTTTGTATAGAAGGAAAGGAGGCTAGATCAGATAGAAGCATCGAATCCATCCACTATAATGAGTGAATTTAGTGCATAGTTCAAAGGAAAAGATAAACAAAAAAATGCTAGCAATGTATCAAAGAGAACAAATTCATATTTTATTACTGCAATAATCCTGGACACTTCAAGAGATATTGCAAAAAAAAAATATGACTTGGCACATCATCAAATGAAATCAAGGCATGCAAATGTTGCCGAAAGAGGTGAAGAAGAAGAAGTGGGTGATTTTTCATTCATGGCATTACATAATCAATCAACTAATTCTATAGCCTGGTATTCGACTCAGGTGCATCTCACCACTACAAGTGTCACAGAAACAGGTATGTAAATTTCATTGAAGATAAGAGTAAAAGTGAATCTATTGCTTTGGGTGATGGATGGACTCACTATGTTAGAGGATGTGAGGTTGTTCATGTCATATTGAACAATACTTTAAGTGAGGTTGTTCAAAAAACATTCGATATGTTCTTAACATGAGAAAAAATCTCGTCTATTAGTGAGATAACTAGGAACCCTAATCTTTTTGTAAATTTTCAAGGAAGGAAATGTATGGCCACTACTCTTGTGATAACAAGGTGACTATAGCTTGTATTGGTGAAAAAGGGTTGTATATACTGGTTGATCTAAAAACAACAAAGGCACATGCACCGGCTGTGGTAGAGGATACAAATGTACTCTAGCATGAAAGGTATGGACACCTAAGTTATCAATATTTATCTGTACTTAATAAGACTAATATAGTGGATGGTCTTCCATCCATTCAGAATTGCTAGAGGTATGTGCAGGATTCTTAGAAATATGTACAAGCTGTCAGTTATGAAAACAACATTGACTTTCATTTGATACCGACAATAAAACATGGCAAGCCAAAGGAGTTTTGGACCTAGTACATGTTGATTTGCATGGTCTAATGAAAACACCTACAATATCCAGAGCTAAGTATTTCCTACTACTGGTTGATGACTATTCAAGGAAAATGAGGGTGTTTTTAATGAATAACAATTAAAATTGTTTTTCAAAGTTTGTAACATTAAAAGGTTTGGTAGAGAAACAAACAAGTAAACAACTAAAAGATTTAGGATCTGATAATGGAGGTGAGTTTGTTTTAACTTAGTTCAAAGAATTTTGCAAAAGGGAAGGTATACATAGGAGGTATACTACTCCATACACTCCACAAAAAAATGGAGTCATGGAAAGGAGGAATAGGATAGTTGTGGAGATGGCAAAGTGCATGGTGCACAACCAGAATGTACCATAGCCATACTGGGAAAAAGCAGTGAATGTTGTGATTTATGTCTTTAACAAAACTCCTTGTAAAGCTTTGTATGATATCACTCTTGAGGATTCATGGTTAGGCAGAAAACCTTTTGTAAGAGATTTTGGTATTTTTAGTTGTATTGATTTTGAAAATATTCCCAAGGAAAAACGTTCCTAATGAATAATTGGATGTCTCTACGAACAAAATTGTGATCAATAGAGATGTTGTAGATCACAAAATATCATTCTTCTATGATAATGAAAAATATATGGATAGTAATAAGTAGTGTATGGGAAATTGTTTCTAATTCAAGAACAAGTTCTGGTGTTGAAATCAAATAGGACTCAGAGTCGAAAACATTAGAGGAGTCAAGTTCCAAGGAGGGGTCTAGTGAAGAAGAGGGGGATTCTCAATATTCACAACAGAGAGGGATTCTTGATCTTCACAACAAGATCGGGAGGGCCAACAAAGGAAATGGAAGTAGTATTATACCATGATGGAAGGATATCGAGAAGATGAGTTGCCAAAGGAACTAGAAGGATAGACTACACGATTGAGGCAACAAATTGTGCAAGGCAGTGAGTAGGTAAATTTTTCTCTAACTTCTGTTGTTTTTGTGCCACGTATTTGAACCTAGCACATTTGAATATTCCAAGGGAAAACTTGAAATGGAGGCTACCATGAAAGTGAAATATGATGCATAGATGAAAAACAAGACTTGGGTGTTGTCAACATTGACTCTAGGTAAGAAAGCAATTGGTTGTAAATGGATTTTTAATGTAAAATATAAATCAGATGGTTCTTTAGACAAATACAAAGCTTGTCTTGTCTCCAAAGGATATGCACAAGATGAAGGGGTAGACTGTGAAGAAATCTTTTCATCCACAATGAAAAATGGTAACTTTTTGACTAGTTATCTCCATTTCTGCTCATTCTAGATGGAAGATATACAGATGGATGTTAAAAGTTCCTTGATGTAACCACAAGGGTTTCATTTTTTTGGAAAGAAACATCTGGTTTGTTGGTTGGTAAAATCCTTGTATGGACTCAAGTAGGCTCCTCAAGCCTAGTATTTCAAACTTGATCAATAACTTAGAGATTCTAGAATTAGGAAAACCTATTATGAACCCACTTGCTACGTCAAAAAAAATGAAGATGATATAGTGATATTGTTTTGTCTATGTTGATGGTATTCCCATCACCAAAATTAGTTCCAACAATATTCAATAGGTGAAATTTGATATTTGATCTAATTTTGAAATTACTGATTAAAGCCTGCTTCATTATTGTTTAGGTGTAGAATTTTTGCAATCTAAGCACACTATGTTTTTATCACAAGTCAAGTATGACAAAGCACTCTTCAAAAAATTCAGAATGACTGAATGTAATCCTACATCTACACCTATGGAAGTTGGCATAAAACTCTCAACTTACATGGACTCACCACTAGTNTGTCTTACTACCACCCAATCGGATCTATGTTTTGCAGTGATTTGTCTCTTTCTCAATTCATGTCTAATCCTGAAGAGTTACATTGGCAAGTTGCAAAATGAGTCTGTCAATATTCAAAGGGATCCTCGACTTTGGCATTCTATATCAGAGATCTGTTGACTCCATGATAGTAGATCATATTGATTTCAATTGGGCTCGATCAGTTGATACAAGGAAGTCAGAAATAGGTTATGTGTTCACTCTTGGTTTAGGAAAGCAATTTCATGCCAAAGTAAGCTACAACCTATAGTTTTCTTATCCTCCATTGACATAAAATACAAAGCATACTTTCGTACAGGTTGTGAGGCAATGTGGTTACGAAGAATATTGGTTTTTCTTCAACTTGACAAAGAAGTGCTAACCTCACTTTTCTACGACAATCAGAGTGCTCTCAAAATGGAAAAAAATCCAGTCTATCTTGCCATAACTAAGCATAATGAAGTTCATCTCAATTACATCAGATAGTTGGTTGATAATCAAGACATTTTCCTTTATTATTGTCCTGCAATAGGGAAAACTATTTACATAATGACAAAACCACTTGGTAATGATAAGTTCACTCATCATGCCATGTTGTTAAAAACAAAGCTAACTCCAGCTAGATTTTCGTAATGGTGTAATGAGCTAACACATATAAGCTTTTTCTCATAGTTCCATGTTAGAAGGAAATCTATCTCGAGCTATATTTCCATCATGGTGTAATGTATTTGATGACAATGTGGCAATGTTAAATGGAAAACTACCTTATGAAAGCTAACATACATTATCTTTTACTCACCGTGCAATGTTTTAAGAACAAAAGCTAACTCCAGCTAGATTTCCATCATGGTGCATTGTGATTGATGACAATGTGGCTATGCTAGATGGAAAACTACACTATGAAATCTTACACACATTATATTTCACTCACTGTGCACCAATTTAAGGATGAAAGCTAACTTCAGCTAGATTTCCAACACAACACAATGTGATTGATGACAATGTGGTTGTGTTACATGGAAAACTACCTTATGAAAGCTAACACACATTATCTTTCACTCATTGTGCCATGTTGTTAAAATGAAAGCTAAATCTAGCTAGATTTCCATCATGGTGTAATGAATTAACACACATAAGATTTCCCTTGTAGTGCCATGTTGTTGGAAGGAAATCTAACTCTAGTTAGATTTCCATCATGGTGTAATGTATTTGATGACAATGTGGCTGTATTAGATGGAAAATTGTCTTATGAAGGATAATAGACATTAGCTTTACTCAACGTGCAATGTTTTAAGAACGAAATCTAACTCCAGCTAGATTTCCATCATGATGCATTGTGATTGATGACAATGTGGTTGTGCTAGATGCAAAAATACACTATGAAAGCTTACACACTTTATATTTCACTCATTGTGCAATGATTTAAGGATGAAAAATAACTCCAGCTAGATTTCCAACATGGTGCAATGTGCTTGATGACAATTTGGTTGTGTTACATGGAAAACTACCTTATGAAAGCTAACACACATTATATTTCACTCAACGTGTCATGTTGTTAAAAAGAAAGATAACTCTAGCTATATTTCCATCATGGTGTAATGAGCTAACACACATAAGATTTCCCTTATGGTGCCATGTTGTTAGAAGGAAAGCTAACTCCAGCTAGATTTCCATCACGGTGTAATTTATTTGATAACAATGTGGCCGTGTTAGATGAAAAACTACCTTATGAAAGCTAACTAATATTATCTTTACTAACCGTACAATGTTTTAATGATGAAACCTAACTCTAGTTATATTTCCATCATGGTGCATTGTGATTAATGACAATGTGGTTGTGCTAGATGGAAAACTACATTACAAAAGCTAACACACATTAGAATTCACTCACCCTACAATGGTTTAAGGATGAAAGCTAACTGCAGCTACATTTACATCACGATGCAATGTGATCAATGACGGTGTGCTTGTCTTAGATGGAAAACTACCTTATGAAATCTAACAAACATTATCTTTCACTCATCGTGCCATGTTGTTAGAAGGAAAGCTAACTCAAGCTATATTTGCATCATGGTGTAATGTATTTGATGACAATGTGGATGTATTAGATGGAAAAATATATTACGAAAGATAACACACATTAGCCATTACTGACCGTGCAATGTTTTAAGAACGAAAGCTAACTCTGGCTAGATTTTCAACATCGTGCATTTTGATTGATGAAAATGTGGTTGTGCTAAATGGAAAACTACATTATGAAAGCTAAAACACATTAGATTTCACTCACCAAAGCTAACTCCAGCTAGATTTCCATGACAGTGCAATGTGACAATGTCGTTGTGTTAGATAGAAAACCACTTTATGAAAGCTAACACACATTTGCTTTCACTCATTGTGCCATGTTTTTAGAAAGAAAGCTAACTCCAACTATATTTTCATAATGGTGTAACAAGCTAACACAAATAAGCTTTCACTCATAGTGCCATTTAGAAGGGAAGCTAACTCCAGCTAGATTTCCATCATGGTGTAATGTATTTGATGACAATGTGACATCATTAGATGGAAAACTACCTTATGAAAGCTAACACACATTAGCTTTTACTCACCGTGCAATGTTTTAAAAATGAAAGATAACTCCAGCTAGATTTCCATCATGGTGCATTGTGATTGATGACAATGTGGCTATGCTAAATGGTAAAATACACCATAAAATCTTACACACATTATATTTCACTCACCGTGCAATGATTTAAGGATGAAACCTAACTTCAACTAGATTTCCAACATGATGAAATGTGATTGATGACAATGTGGTTGTGTTACATGGAAAACTACCTTATGAAAGATAATGGACATTATCTTTCACTCATCATGCCATGTTGAAAGGAAGGCTAACTCCAGCTAGATTTCCATCATGGTTTAATGAGCTAACACACATAACCTTTCCCTTTTAGTGCCATGTTGTTAGATGGAAAGCTAACTCCAGCTAGATTTCCATCATGGTGCATTGTGATTGATGACAATGTGGTTACACTAGATGAAAAAATACACTATGAAAGCTTACACACATTAGATTTCACTCTTCGTGCAACGATTTAAGGATGAAAACTAACTCCAGCTAGATTTCCAACATGGTGCAATGTGCTTGATGGCAATGTGGTTGTGTTACATGGAAAAATACATTATGAAAGCTAACACACATTATCTTTCACTCATCGTGCCATGTTGTTAAAATGAAAGCTAACTCTAGCTAGATTTCCATCATGGTGTAATGGGATAACACATATAAGCTTTCCCTTATAGTGCCATGTTCTTAGAAGGAAAGCTAACTCTAGCTAGATTTCCATAATGGTCTAATGTATTTGATAACAATGTGGCTTTGTTAGATGGAAAACTACCTTATGAAAGTAAATAGACATTAGCTTTACTGATCATGCAATGTTTTAAGAATGAAATCTAACTCTAGCTAGATTTCCATCATGGTGCATTACGATTGATGACAATGTGGTTATGCTAGATGAAAAACTACATTATGAAAGCTAACACACATTAGATTTCAGTCACCATCCAATGATTAAGGACGAAATCTAACTCCAACTAGATTTCCATCACTGTGCAATGTGATCAATGACGATGTGGTTGTGTTAGATGAAAAAACTACCTTATGAAAGCTAACACAACCATGTCAAAGAGCCATGTCCATGGCCTACCTCCTATTGTTAGGAAATTAAAGGAGGTGAGGTTTAATGGAGATATTATTTGTAATAAAGCATGGTACAAGATGTATAATATTCCTCAAAGCACCTTTTATACTTACCAACATAATTTCCAACAAGGACATGCCAAAGGAATTCATGGTCACACGAACAAATGCAAAGCACATGCACATACTGTGGAAGCATAGAAATATTGCATAAAATTGTAATGGATAATTCATATTTTTCACCAAACCAAACATGACAAGTTGAAGAAGATGGAACGTCTGCTCCTTTAAGATTGATGCCATCAACGTACACCCAAATTTCTTTGTTAGAAGAGATCAATGAGGCTCTTCAAAAGCTCAATTTTCCATCAATATCAAAACCAACAATGAGCAAGATTTGGAATACTCATTTTTTAGATGTGCCGTTCTCAAAGAACACTAACTTCAGTAAATCTAGTGAATGTATCGTGTTGAAAGTATAGATGAAGACAATGAATACAAAGAGATGGAAGAAAAGCAACAAGTTAGACTAAAGAAACATAACAAGATTGTTATGTGTGGAAGATATTTCTACTATGCCCATAGAATTTTCTCAGAGCAGTATCCAAAGGAATACTTGAGAATTATCCATGATAAAATGGACAAAACAAAGACTTCAATCCCAAGATTACATGTCAAATCAAAATCTGTTGCAGGAACAAACTTGGGTTTGTCGTTGACATGTATGCTAACACATGGGCATGGCACAGGAGGTTTTGGTCAGTTCTCCCTACCATTTGTACACATGGGATCACAAATTACCATTACTTCTCTTGCAAGGGCACCTTGAGGGACATTGAAGATCCACACCTTGATAAGTATGGTGATTTGCTTTATGAGAGTGGAAGTTCAAGAAACTCACTTTCAAATGCATTACCTTAAAACTCTATTTACTCAAAATGTAGAGTGTACAAGGATGTTTTCCTATTTTTAATTGGAAGCTCAAAAAATAAAAATCTTGATTTTAAACCTCTTCCTCCACATTTTTTGTTACAGTTGGACAATGCAGTTAGTGATAATAAGAATCATTATGTTTTCATGTTTCTATCACTATTAATTGCGCTCGGTGTCTTCATCACTATTGAGGTTGGGTTATTGCTTGTGGGGCACACCCATGAAGACATAGATGGAACCTATGGAAGAATGTCTTCCAACTTGAAAAAAAAATATATATATTCTTTACCTGAGATGATGGATACATATCATACAATAGAATAAAAATGGGTGTTTCCACCTAAACTTATTGACAATGTTCATGACTTCAAAAATTTTCTTAATGGGTACATCAAGGAGGGGGAAAATGCACTAGTTGAACATCTTAATGTCCAGTACTTGCAATTTCTTGTACTCAATGATGTTCCAGTTATGTGGTATAAATAATCCATCATAGACATTGAGTGGTCAGAACTAGTTGATTTGTGGAATATAGATGATGAAGATCGACCTATATTTCCCACAGGGAAGCCATCTTTCTTACGTCCCAAAGACAATGTTGTTTATTTAAAATAACTAAAGGAAGGAATAACATCATACATAAAAATGTGGAAATAGACTATTGGCAATGAGAATTCACCAATTGTTACAGAGGAATGGAATAAAAAACTAGATGATTGGAAAACCGTTCTTGATGCATTAGAAGGAATGTACAATGACCATACACCCTTGGATGAAACTTATTCTTCTTTTGATGATTTTTGTCCCAAGACGAGGAAAATTTTTAACGTTGATGGTAATGCACTCCATGAAATATCAAGTATTATGGATGGGGATTTTGATAATGTGACAGATGAACTAGTATATGTTGGACCCAAGTGCAACAAGCCAAAGCCAGCATTCGATCCTAGAATTGATGTTGAGAAAGGAAAGATGTTGCTTTTTAGATCATAAAACGAGGATGAAGGAGAGATGATTTGGATGGAAAAATCCACCTCAGATATCTTCCAGGATGATGATAGCGAGACCCTTCATGTAAAGATTGATTGATGGAAACCTAGCTCAGGGAAATACTAGGGAAATTTTTTAGAACAATATTGGGTACCAAATCCTGATGACACAGAACTTGGATCTATTCCAATTAATACCATAGTTTGGGCATGGATGCCAAAGAAAGAAGATTGCAGGAATACCAAGATTAATAAATGTGGTGTATAAGTTGTACTTGATCTGCTTGAGCGGATATAAGGATATTAGGTGGAGATGATTCATGAATGTAATTTTGCTTTTTGAATGACTTTTAGTATACATGAAAAAACATTTTTCAATGTTTGTAGTATAATAAATACTCTTCAAGCTACTTTTTGAGGAATTTTATATTATTTACTGCATATATGAAAATTTCACTTCATGTATAATGTTAATTCATGTGATTATACTTTATGTGAATTAGATAACACCATTCAAATTTTAAATTTTAAATTTTTCTTTTAGATAAACACAACATCTCATTATATCAAATGTGCATAAATATATTCATTAATGCATTTACAAAACCCTTAACTTATTTATTATTAGCTTTTGCTCACTCTCTTCAATATCACTTTGAGCTTTTCATTTTGTTCCCCTGATGATTGGTGGAGTGCCCACTCGAAACGTAGGGACATTTCAATACACACAATTTAATTCCATAAACTCTCTTTGTCATTATGATTAACTGTGGAAATATTCATCCTCAAGCTGTACTTGATTTTCTTGAGAAAATATAAGGAGATTAGGTGGAGATGATTCATGAATGTTATTTTTCTTTTTGAATGACTAATTAATATACATGAAGAAAAAGGTGTCAATGTTTGTAGTATATCAAATATTCTCTTCAAGCTACCTTTTGAGGAATTTTATATTATTTGCTACATATATGAAAATTTTGGTTCAACTTCAATGTTAATTCATGTGATGATACTTTATGCGAATACACCTTAAAACAACTTATAGACTACTTTGTGAATATATGTAAGGCACTTGCAATAAGGTTTGAAGTGATTTTTCCCTATTATTCGTTATTATAGTTAATATAAATTCAATTGTACTACTATGTTGCATTCAAATTCATAATTATATTTTCTCGTGTAGACTTTAAACTGGTGCTAACTTTGTACTAGTATATTAACTTATACTCAGTAAATATAGTACTAACATTTTGAGTGTGCAGGTTTTATCAGTTTTTCATCATTGTGGTTGATTCTCTAGATTAAACTGTGTGAACATTTTTCATACCAACGTTTTGAGTGGACACTCCACCTATGCTTGTTACGGGAACCATGAAAAACTCATTATGGACTAAAAAGATTTCACATAACTTAATCCAGAAAATCAATCATTAAGTAGTAACATCATGTTATCTTTAATTCATGTTAGACATTATCATCAAACACATTGCATCATAAAGGAAATTTAATCCATGCGAGATTTAATGTTGATCGTAATGCACTGCATGTAATATAAGTATTATGGATGGAGATTTTGATAATGTGACGGATGAACTGGTATATGTTGGACCCAAGTGCAACAAGCTAAAGCCAATATTCAATTCTATGATTGAAGTTGAGAAAGGAAAGACGTTCCTAGTTAGATCATGAGCTGAGGATGAAGGAGAGATGACTTGGATGGAAAAAACCACCTCATATATCTTCTAGAATGATGAAAGTGAGACTCTTCATGTAAAGGTTGATTGATGGAAGCCTAGTTCAAGGAAATACAAGGGAAAATTTTAGAACAATATTGGATACCAAACCTTGATGACATGTGACTTGGATCTATTCTAGGTAATACCATAGTTTGGGCATGGATGCAAAAGAAAGAAGATTGTAGGAATACCATGATAAATAAATGTTGTTTACAAGTTGTAATTGATTTGCTTGAATGATTATAAGGAGATTAGGTGGAGATGATTCATGAATGTAATGTTCTCTTTGAACGAGGTATTAATATACAAGAAGAAACACTTTTCAATGTTTGTTGTATATCAAATATTCTCTTCAAGCCTTTTTTTGAGGAATTTTATATTATTTACTAATATGAAAATTTTGGTTCAACTTCTATGTTAATTCAAGTGATGGTACTTTATGTGAATTAGATAACACCATCCAATTTTTAACTTTTCAATTTGTTTTTTACATAAACGCAACATGTCACTATATCAAATGTGCATAATCATATTCAATAATGAACCTTAAAACATATTCTAGAATTCCTTTGTGAATAAATGTAAGGCACTTGCAGTAAGGTTTGAAGTGAATTTTCCCTATTATTTGTTATCATAATTAGTATAAATTTTTATTGTTCTACTCTGTTGCATTCTAAGTAATATTATATTTTATGTTGTATACTTTAAAGTGGTGCGAACTTTGTACTAGTGCAATATCTTATACTCAACAAAGACAAAGTAGTAACATTTTTAGAGTGTAGTCTTTCACAATTTGTCATCATTGTGAATGATTTTATGGATTAAGTTGTGAGTGAGTTTTTCAAACCAACATTTCAAGTGGGCACTCCATGCATGATCGTTGGGGGAACAATGTAAAATTCATTATGGTTTGAAAAGCTTTCACATAGCTTAATCCCGAAAATCAATAGCCAAGTACTAACATTTAATGTCAATAGTACATAAGTTGATAATAGTCACAACATAATATTGATATGTTGTTAAATAACTGTATATTATGTAAGAAATTTCTTACACAAATTATTAATAATTTACTAGTCAATTATTGGTGACTTTTGTTTTAATATGTAAATATAAATATTAATGATAATCAATGTATATCATCAAATACATTTATAGGTAAAATTTCTAACATAAATTTGTTATTCATAAAATCAACATTCATTAACTTAGTTTTTAATACACCACCACCACCACCACCAACAATAATAATAAATTATGTCTCTATTCTAATTCATAATTTATTTCAATCATTACTAAGATAAACCTATTCTACTTTAAGTCATAAAATATTTTCTCTTGTCCACTATAAAGTGGTGCCAACTTCCAAAAATATAACATCATACTCAAAAAAGACTTAGACTTACTATGGTAACTCAACCTAGACACATTAGTTAACATAATTTCAATTAAACTAAATTCCAAGATAATAATAGCAACAAACATTGATTATTAATGTCTTAAAATAACTTGAATAATAATATGTAAAAAAATCTTCTACAATCTATTTTTCATGATATAAACATTAATCAACTTAACTTTTATTAGAAAACATAAATAATAGTAATATAAATAAATTATATTTTTATTCTAACGTATAATTGTTTTTTATTGATAAAATAATAAACTTAGCATAGTAACACTTAATATATAATAGTTTTTCTTGTCACTTGTAAAAATTTTCCAACCTTCTAATATATTACAACATGATACTCAACACATACACTATTACTTGTTGTGCCAAGAATTAAAATTGTTATAGTAACAAACACATTTGTATTATGTCATTAAATAGTTTTTAAATGTGTCATTCTAAAATTGTGCCAACCTTCTACTAGTATAAGAACTCAACACCAACAATGTACTAGTTACCGTATCAAATTATAATTCAATTGTTTAATCGTAGAAACATATACAATATTAATTTCATTACATAAACTTAATCAACTTATGATTTAATACCAACTATAGATGATATTAATAGAAATTATGTAAGGAATCAAAGTCTAAGAATTTCATCATTTTGAAAGAATAAAAGTCTAAGAGTTTGATCATTTTTATTTGTGATAGAGGATTATAAATGTGTAATCTAGGTGTTAACATAGTCCCTCTCCCCTCATGTTGTAAAGGGTACTAGCTCAATGGAAGATCACCTGCATTACAAGCAGGACAATGGTGGTTCGATTCCTCCATGCCCTAACATAAATTAATAGATGATATAAAATATTAATGATAATATAAAAATGGTAAGATATCTATATTTTCAATATAAATATGATCTTTTCAATTAAACACATTTTTCAAATCCTTCATAAATAAATAATGAAATCTTGCGATAATTAGTTCAGTTGGTTTCCCCCCTTTCCTATTGGATATCCCTTTCCTGTTGGATATGAAAAAAATCAAACTGTGCTAATGCTATTCTAATTCATAATTGATTTTCATTGTTAAAATAATTAATATTAATAAATAAGGGAGGCTTTACTAACATCAATATCATTAAATAAATTTATAGGTAAGAAATTTCTCACATTAATCTATTATTCATAAAGTAAACATTCATCCACTTAGTTTTTAATACACTACCACTACCAACAACAATAATAATAAATTATGTTGTTATTTTAACTCATAATTTACTTTAATTATTACAAGGGTAAAACTTAGACTTTAAAGTGATAAAATATTTTCTCATTTTGATTATAAGTGGTACCAACTTCCAAAAATAAAACAACATACTCAACATAGACAAAAATAATTACTATGACAATGTTTATAATTGCTGTAGTAACAAATACAATGTTGGTATTATGTCATAAAATAATTTAATCAACTTATATAATACAAACTATAAATAATATTAATAGAAATTATGTAAGGATTCAAAGGCTATGACTTTCTTGATTTTGAAAGAACTCAATCTAGTGGAAGTTCTAAATTCTATATCTAACCCATCTAGTTCTAATTGAGATGTAATATTTCCTCTAGTTCTAATTGAGATGTAATATTCCTTTTGAATGGTTGAATACTAAATTTTTACTTGAAATAAATAAAAAAAATATTAATTGAGAAAATAGTTCATTGGATCAATTCTTCCAAATTTAATGGAATAGTTCTTTGAGTTGATTTTTCTAGATTTAATAGAATATGTATTTAGAGATTTACAAAAAAACTCAATGTGTATGAAGTCCTTGTAATAAAATATTTCCAAATTTAATGAAATATGTGTTATATGCGATATGAAAAACCAAAAAAAAAAATTAAAACAAAGACTGCGGGCCTCAATTTGTTACTTGAACAGTGTGGCGATATTGTGACGGCGAAATACCGCACCAGTGTTTTGCGTTAGAGCATTTGGAGGTGGCTTGGATTCAATGGAAGGTAAGTACTCATATCATCCACAGTTGTATTCAATATTTGTTTGTTTTTGTTAATTTCATACTTTTTATATTTGTTAAAAACTTAAAACGAATTTAATAAAAAGAATTGAATTAAATCAAATAATGATATATTAAAACAATTTGTAATTTGTTGTTTAAATATTAACAAATAACAGAAATGTTCAGGATACTGTGAAAAATGAACCAAACCCAAACAAAACCCCAAACACGAACCCAAAAACAAACACAAACCGAAACACAGACACAAAACCAAACACGGAGGGGGAACAAGACTGCAATATCCAACTTCTGGCTTGTTTGGGTGCATTGACGCACCTTAGCTCATATTTTAGAGGGGGGGGATCATTTGAGACAATCTTTAGTCGAGGCATTGGACACCATAACAAACACAATTTCCAATTCCCAAGGATATCTGTACAACATTAGCTCATACAGAGAATCCATGAGGCAATACTATTCTGATGGTTTGAGTTATAAAGCAATAAAAAACCTAAATATTACAAAAGACCAATTGCTTTCATTATTCCCAGACCCTAGCACTGGATTGGTTCCACCCACCATTCGATCACACATTTCCATATATGGGTGCATGGAACCAAATATTAAATCCAATTGGATGGAACAATTGTATATGGTATTCGATGAAGATCCTCATGGGAATAGGGACATCCCATTTTATTTGCTGAGGAAGTTGTATGCAGAATTCATCATAGAGAAACATGTGAACTATTTCGATATTTTAGACTTTTAGGGTGTGGGTCATGGGATGCCCCAAGACAAGAAAGGGGCTAGGACTGATCCTAACTGTGTGCCATGTCCTCCATGTACACCAAAACCCCCTCGGCTATATCCTCTTGTAGGTCCTGTGATTGATGATACACAGGAGGCCTTATTCGACTTGGCAGATACATTGCTTCAGCATGGGACTGATGTCCAAGGAAATGTATACCAAGGGGTTGGCACTTCTGAGGCCATCCCATCACACAATAAGGATCCATCTACAAATCGCACTAGAGATGCAGAGTGTTCAGAGCATCGTGTTACTTCACACCCTTGCACAACATGTGGAGGCATATGCTATGGCCCTGCTTCAGAGTTCCAGGATGATGGATTACTTCAATATGTAAGTAAAACTCATTATTTTCATATTATATTTTGTTTTATGTCACAATTTTCATTTGTTTCACAATTTATTTCTATTTAATTATCTAACAAATTATGTGACCAAATATACAGCTAGTGTCCCATGACACCCCAGATTCGCGTAGTCCGTCGATTGATGTTGAGAACATTGATGCAGTAGTCAATATTGCATATGGGTTTGGTTCTTCACCATTAGCTGTAAGAACTATAATTTTTAATTTGTCGTTATTTACATATTTATAGTAGATATTGTATCATTGAATACATCATAATATGGATACAATATGTTTTATGCAGGGTAAGTAGGATGAGTATGTTGAATCCTAGCCTAGTCCCTTTCATGTAGAGAAAGATTCCCAAACCTAGGTATTATTTTAAATATTCTTTTAATAATTCAACATTCATGCTTTTAATTTTTAGATTTTTTCTAATTGTTTCTTTATGTTTTGTTACATAGCATGATATCTTGATGGGTGTCTCTCGTCTCCCCCACCCTCAGGTACATGTATGTTTCACTTTCTTTGAAAAAATCATTTTTCGTCCATGTTGTATATGTCTCATTTTCTTTGTATTATCTGACATTGATGTATGTTACTTTATGCAGGAATCTATTGAGCAAGTGCTGCTTGAAGAGCACCAAAGCGAGGTTGTTGGCGATCCACCTCTTCCCCCCTACCAGGTACATGTATGTTTTGCTTTCTTTGAAAACATCATTTTTCATCCATGTAGTATATATGTCTTGTTTTCTTTTTATTATCTAAAATTGACATATGTTACTTAATGCAAGATTCTAGTGAGGCATCGGTGCTTGAAGAGCACAAAATCAATGACCCACCTATGATGAGCCAGCAGGTACATTTATGTATCTCTTTCTTTTAATTGTGATTTTAATGAAGTAAGAAGGAGCTGCGTTGGGGAGTTGAAGATCTCGACATTTTGAACCCTACTCTGGGATCATCATCTTGAGATGCCTGAAGCTTATGGTAAGATAAGGAACCCTGGAAAGTATAAGTACTAAGTTCTTTGAAAAACCAAATAGAGATGTCGGCTGTAGGTTTTAGTCGGAGGTAGTTTTTAGGTTTTCAAATTATTAAAAACTTTATTAAAAGAAAAACCCAAAATTTTTAAGCATTGAACTTAATTAATTTTAATTTTTATAAAAAGGTTCCAAGATTTGAACCTTAAAAATTAAAATTAATTGCAATAGCTAAGAAGAGTTTAAAGGTAAACGACTTATGAAGGCCAAAGGATTTAGATTGAGTCTTTAATTTTTTTTTTTAAATTAAGTTTTCAAAAAAGTTTTTTTATAAATTTTTAATAATTGGTTTACAATTTTTTATAATTAGTTAAAAAAATTTACTTGTTAAAAGGAAATATCCAAATTAAAAAATCAATGTGACCGACCCTAGTTTTAAATTATTAAGTCTAAAAAAATTTTAATTTTTTTTTTTAATTAACGAAGTTTGACAACTCCAAAATATATGACAAAATTTTGTTTTAATTTGGCTTGAAAGGAAAAAAGTTTTGAGAAACAAAGGTTAAAAGGTTTTTTTTTGAATTTATAAAAATTCAAAAAATTTCAGAAAAAGTTAAAAGGTTAAAATGTTATTAAAAAAAAAAATTTGAATTTATTTAAAGGGGGAAGGTTTTTAAGAAATTAATTTACGGTTTTTTTTTAATTAATGACAAAATCCTTTATGTTCAAGAATATATAATGTAGGTCACAATTTTTTGGTTTAAATTGTTTTTAAAAAAAAAAAAATTTGTTAAGAAAAATTTTTGAACATAAAGAATTAAAATTTTTATAAGTTAATATATTTAATTAAAGGGGGAAGGGTTTTTTAATAAAAATATTTAGGTTTCTTTTTTAATTAGGGAAACTTAACTTAAGGGGAAAGAGGGAAAGACTGAGGGTAATTCAAACCTAGCTAAAGGAAGCCAACAACAAGAAGAAGGACAGGGTAAGACGACACGAGGGGCGAGTGCATAAGGAAGACTCATTACAATGGGTTTTCTTTAACTTGCAGGGAGTAAAGCAGTGGTTTCCATGAATCACTAATCTTGGCACCCTCATCCTTGTTCAGGCAATTGTCATTGAGGTTGATTTCAATTTAATGATTCAACATGTACTTTTTTAATTTTTTGAAATTGTCTAATTATATATTTATCCTTTTGTACGTAGGAACGTGATTTTGATGATGCTATCCAACAAGCGAACTTATTCACTAATGCATTTAGAAATCCTTTTATCCAGTTGATAGTTGTTCGACCCACTGGTTACACACATCCTCACGTCCCCCGGGTATATTTATATATTGCAAATCTTTCTTATATTGATTTTTGTACATGCAAGTATCTTTTTTCTTGTTTCCCCCATGGATATGCTGACATTGACATATATATTATTTTATGCAATTTGATCATGAGCGAGTGGTTATTGAAGAGCACCCAATTGAGGTCATTTCTCAACCACCTCTCCCCCCCCCCCCCAATGTACCTGTATGTCTTGATTTCTTTGAAAAAGTCATTATCCCTCCATGTTTTATATGTCTTGTTTTCTTTGTATTATCTGACATTAACATATCTTAATTTATGCAAGAATCTATTGGGCCATTGGTGCTTAAAGAGCACCAAAGCAAGGTTGTTGCGACCCACCTCTTCCCACCCACCAGGTACATGTATGTTTCTCTTTCTTTGAAAAAATCATTCTCCATCCATGTAGTATATATGTCTTTGATTCTTTTTATTATATGAAAATGACATATGTTACTTTATGCAGGCTTCTAGTGAGGCACCGGTGCTTGAAGAGCACCAAATCGGTGACCCACCTCTGACGAGCCAGCAAGTACGTTTATGTATCACTTTCTTTGTACATTTATGTATCACTTTCTCTGATTTGGTGCTTGAAGAGCACCAAATTGGTGACCCAACTCTTCCCCCCCAATATACATGTATGTCTCAATTTCTTTGAAAAAGTCATTATCCCTCCATGTAATATAGTTTTATTTGTGCATGCAAGTATGTTTTTCATGCATGCATTGATTTGTTGACATTGGTATATATATATTTTTTATGCAGATTGATAGTGAGCAAGTGGTGCTTGAAGATCACCCAATGGGGGTCGTTGCTAGTGAGGCACCACAACCCACCATTGCTCACTCACGTACAATAAGTAAAAATGTTGTATTGGTTTGGAATTTGAACAAATGTACATAGAATTTTTATAGGTTGGTAAACTAACTTACAAATTTTGGTTTTTCTACAGTCTCCACTAATGCAACCTATCCCTCTTGTTCAGCGATGGGGATCACCAATGAGCAGTTGAAAAAGAAATCTAGACTTCTCCAAAGACATTGGAAGCGGCAGCAAAAGGGGGAATAACTAGAATAAATTTATAGGGGGGATACCTAGATGAAACTTTTTGTTTTTATACACACAGATGTATAGTTTGATTCACTATTTTGTATTATGGCCATGTGGCATGCCAATTTTAGTAACATTATTTGTATACATATATAATATAAATCAAGTTTCAAATTTATACATATATGGTTGACTTAATCTTGGAACATGATATGTGTGGTTCACCTATGTGATATAATGATATGTGTGGTTCACATATGTGCTAGTATGAATTTCCAATACTTAAAGGTAGAATGTATGACTCATCCAACTAAGATCAATTAACAAATAAGTAAGTCATGGGAGATAATCACTAGACACCATAACCATAACCATACCATACAACTACCTAAATTTAACTATCATCAACATTTTAATCTTATGGATATCCTCAACTTTTTAACATCATAACCATACCATACACTACCTAAATTACATACACTAACATCATAACATCATAGCCATACCACTAACTTTAACATCATGTACATGTGTTTCTACTTCTAAGTGATGCATGCATGTGTAATATACCATATCATACCCTACAATAACCTATGATACTAACATCATACCATGCTAACATACCATACCAAACTAATATACTATACTGCACCCTACAATACTAACATACCATAACATACCATACCATAACATGTACCATAACATACTAGCATCGTACCATACTAATATACCATACCCTACAATACCCTATGATACTAACAGATCATACTATACTAACATTCCAATATACCATATCATACCCTACGATACTAACATACCATACCCTACTAATATACCATATCATATCATACCCTACAATACCCTATGATACTAACATCATACCATACCAACATACCATACCATACTAATATACAATACCATACCCTACAATACTAACATACCATAACATAACATGTACCATAACATACTAACATCATACCATACTAACATACCATACCATACTAATATACCATACCATACCCTATAACACTAACATCATACCCTAAAATACCCTATAATACTAATAGATCATACTATACTAACATACTAATATACCATATCATACCCTACAATAATAACATACCATACCATACTAATATACCATACCACATCATAACTTGTCAACTCTAGTGATATCATGCAATTTGGTAGTTCATGAAACCCTAGTTTTTTTTCAATTTGTACAAGTACATGTGTTTCTAGTTCCATATCATAACTTGTGAAGAGGTCACTAAACCCTAGTTCCATCCAGTAACTTGTCAACCATAGTGATAGCATGCAATTTGGTGTTCATGAAACCATAGTTGTTTTTCAATTTGTCCATGTACACGTGTTTATATTTCCATCTCATAACTTGTAAAGGGGTCACTAAACCCTATTTCCATCACATAACTTGTCAACCATAGTGATAGCATGCAATTTGTAGTTCATGAAAACCAAGTTGTTTTTCAATTTGTACATGTACATGTGTTTCTAGTTCCATCTCATAACTTGTAAAGGGGTCACTAAACCCTAGTTCCATCCACTAACTTGACAACCCTAGTGATAGCATGCAATTTGGTAGTTCATGAAACCCTAGTTTTTTTTCAATTTGTTCATGTACATGTCTTTCTAGTTCCATCTCATAACTTGTAAAGAGGTCATTAAACCCTAGTTCCATCCACTAGATTGTCTACCCTAGTGATAGCGTGCAATTTAGTGTTCATGAAACCCTAGTTGTTTTTCAATTTGTACATGTACATGTGTTTCTAGTTCCATCTCATAACTTGTATAGAGGTCACTAAACCCTAGTTACATCTAATAACTTGTCAACCATAGTGATAGCATGCAATTTATAGTTCATGAAACCCTAGTTGTTTTTCAATTTGTTCATGTACATGTGTTTCTATTTCCATCTCATAACTTCTAAAGGGGTCACTAAACCCTAGTTCCATCCACTAACTTGTCAACCCTAGTGATAGAATGCAATTTGGTGTTCATGAAACCCTAGTTGTTTTTCAATTTGTACATGTACATGTGTTTCTAGTTCCATCTCATAACTTGTCAACCCTAGTGATAGCATGCAATTTGGTGTTCATGAAACCCTAGTTGTTTTTCAATTTTTACATGTACATTTTTTTCTAGCTCCATCTCATAACTTGTAAAGGGGTCACTAAACTCTAGTTCCATCTCATAACTTGTCAACCATAGTGATAGCACGAAATTTGTAGTTCATGAAACCCTAGTTGTTTTTCAATTTGTTCATGTACATGTGTTTCTAGTTCCATATCATAACTTGTAAAGGGGTCACTAAACCCTAGTTCCATCGACTAACTTGTCAACCCTAGTGATAGCATGGAATTTGGTGTTCATGAAAGCCTGGTTGTTTTTCAATTTGTACATGTACATGTGTTTTTAGTTCCATCTCATAACTTGTAAAGAGGTCACTAAACCCTAGTTCCATCTCATAACTTGTCAACCCTAGTGATAGCATGCAATTTGTAGTTCATGAAACCCTAGTTTGTTTTCAATTTGTACATGTACATGTGTTTCTAGTTCTATCCCATAACTTGTAAAGAGGTCATAAAACCCTATTTCCATCTCATAACTTGTTAACCCTAGTGATAACATGAAATTTGTACTTCATGAAACCCTAGTTGTTTTTCAATTTGTTCATGTACATCTGTTTCTAGTTCCATTTCTTAACTTGTAAAGAGGTCACTAAACCCTAGTTCCATCCACTAACCTGTCAACCCTAGTGATAGCATTCAATTTGGTGTTCATGAAACCCTAGTTGTTTTTCAATTTGTACATGTACACGTGTTTCTAGTTCCATCTCATAACTTGTAAAGAGGTCATTAAACCCTTGTTCGATCTCATAACTTGTAAACCCTAATGATAGCATGCAATTTGGTGTTCAAGAAACCCTAGTTGTTTTTCAATTTGTACATGTACATGTGTTTCTAGTTCCATCTCATAACTTGTAAAGGGCTCACTAAACCCTGGTTCCATCTCATAACTTGTCACCCATAGTGATAGCATACAATTTGTAGTTCACGAAACTGTAGCTGTTTTTCAATTTGTTCATGTACATGTGTTTCTAGTTCCATGTCATAACTTGTAAAGGGGTCACTAAACCCTAGTTCCATCCACTAATTTGTCAACCCTAGTGATAGCATGCAATTTGGTGTTCATGAAACCGTTAGTTGTTTTTCAATTTATACATGTACATGTGTTTCTAGTTCAATCTCATAACTTGTGAACCCTAGTGATAGCATGTAATTTGTCGTTCATTAAACCCTAGTTGGTTTTCAATTTGTACATGTACATGTGTTTCTAGCTTCATCTCATAACTTGTAAAGAGGCCATAAAACCCTAGTTCCATCTCAAAACATGTCAACCCTTGTGATAGCATGCAATTTATAGTTCATGAAGCCCTAGTTGTTTTTCAATTTGTTCATGTACATGTGTTTCTAGTTCCATCTCATAACTTGTAAAGAGGTCACTAAACCCTAGTTCCATCCACTAACTTGTCAACCCTAGTGATAGCATGCAATTTGGTGTTCATGAAACCCTAGTTGGTTTTCAATATGTATAGGTACATGTGTTTCTAGTTTCATCTCATAACTTGTAAAGAGGTCACTAAACCCTAGTTCCATCTCATAACTTGTCAACCCTAGTGGTAGCATGTAATTTGGTGTTCACGAAACTCTAGTTGGTTTGAAATTTGTACATGTACATGTGTTTCTAGTTCTATCTCGTAACTTGTAAAGGGGAATGGTCAAGGTTTTTTCAGAGTTAACCCACCAATGCAAGAGTTGCATTGAAGGAAACTAAGCAAAAACCTAGTTTACGAAATCAATGCACAATGAAGTCACTCATCCTTGAAAGCAGGAGGTATAGGGCCACCTAGAGGTAATCGCATGCTCAGAGACCAACATAGTCGATGGTTCTTTGATTCAGCCTCCAGTTTCTGAGTTATGTCCAGTTGAAATTCACATGAAAATGTCATTCAGGGACACTTGGTGACTTCCGTTCTAGTAGAAAAAAACAAAACAGAGCAGCAAAATTGCATGTCGTTGGCTCCTGCAAGTGTGTATGTGGAAGGCCGATATGGGTACCCTACCAACACAACCACGGTCGATGGTTTTCATGCATTGAACCACCAATGAAATGGTTGCAAGAGTTGACCCAACAATGTAATTAAATGTATATTAATATTAAAAACATCAAAAAATGTAAATTTCAACAACTTGAGAGCATGTTATTTTTTTATTTCGATTTGTTGGTGTCTAAAGACACCATTCTTAGTGCCTCCAATGTGACGTATATGGTGTTTTTATCCTAGGCACATAGAATTCTGTACATTAGTACTCTCATAAGAAAATAAAGAGAACCAAATGAAAATGTGCAAACATGATTTATAGATAACTCACCTGAGGTTGTACGATCGTGTTTATAGTGTCTAGTATCCTATGAATAATATTATGTCTGTGAATGGTATCCATCAATCATAGGTTTATTACATTTGGAATAATCTAAGGATAAATAATATAAATTGTGCTTCAGCATGCACTTTAAAGGTTGAATAACACACCTGATAATGCACTCAGACGAGTAGGCCATCTGGATCATCTCTGTTGTCGATGGTGTCCATCAATATTTCGTGCTCCATATGAGGTAGCAAGTATTGTACATGTGATCTATTTTTGTGACTAAGTTTGTGCAGGATGATGTTTATACCAACTAATAGGTTGGTGAAGTGGTATACAATAGTTCGTGGTCTATAATACTGATATACATACCCACCCTTGCTTTTTTGTTGTTCTGCAAGTGTCAAGTACTCCCTTTTTATAACCATCAAGCCAGTTGGGAATTCAATATTTTCATCATCTGTAACAAGTTCGAGAATGGTTTGTTTCCCCTCTAAGAAATGTTCCAACCAATAGTCAGAACCCAAATCATTATTTTTTGGGGCAACCACTACATATATCTGACTTGTGAAAGGAAATAGGTCGAGTTAACAATACATTTTTTAAATAAGGTCTTGCATTTCTAATTTCTACATAAATTAAATTCTACTTAGGACAAGTTAACAATACATAAATGAAATTTCTTATTTGGGTACTACTAATTTGCTTTTTTGTACCTTCTTTTATGAGATCGGATATGTGATCATAGTCTATAGAAATATGTGTCTGATCACCTTCTAAATGGTCTATTTCATTAAACCCGTTGAAATTGGTGCCAAGTGTCACTCAATCCTATGTATCAATTATATCTGTATACTCACAATCATCACATTCATCGATGCTACATGAACTACAAAAGAAAGGCTTCAATCTTGTCCAAATTTGTAGGGCCAAGTTGTTTGAGCTTCTAATTGAATGAAACTGTCGAGTTCCATGCACTATGTTCACCTGATGTGTTTGGGATTGGTACACATTTGTCACCTCCTAGAATATTCTCCACACTAGGTGTTTCCTTTTTTCTTGTTAACCCATAACAGATGCACACCATTTCACTATAGATGCAGCATCTCGAAGGCAAGTACCTGTAAAATTCATCCCTTTCCTTTGAAGGGCAGTTTTTATGCATGCACCAGCACCATCATGCTCTCCTTTTCCATGACCAGTTTCAAATTAGTTCCATACATGTGGCACCTTGTATTTTATGTGCAACAAACACAACCATTGAAATACACGTGCATTCTTGAACTGTCTAGCACAACCATCTGACCAAATGAAATGACGATAAAATGGTATATCCATAGCTATCACATGATCGTAGAATAATTTAAAGCAATGTTGCACATAATGGATGTCATGGGTCCGGTCATCACTTATGTAGAAGTGACTTTATTTCAGTATCACATGTTTCTATTCATTGCTATCTAGCCCATTTCTATATGCGATATGCACCATTATTCTCACCTGCTCTGAGTGAATATAGTATTGAATTTGTATTTCATTTTGTTGTTGTAGGGTGCAATTTTCTACAAATTCAACCACTGATAGTATTGTTCCTAGAGGGAAGGTGTCCTGACATATTCTTAATTACTCATCTTGCCACTGTGCAATATCAACATGTTGAATGTACAGTTGGATATTTCCACAAAACTCTAAAATAAAATCACATACTTACACCTGGTGTAAAAAAATAAACAGTGTTATAAAACAACATAAAAAGATGTGTACATGAATATTAATATTTCAATATTCAACAATTTACTTGTGAAGTCACCAATTTAATCTTCCTACTTTCTTTCCCATCATGTAGCTGATATGTCTCATACTGATAGTTATTCTTCTCGACAATTGCATTCTCGAATGCTTGATCTTCACTTTCATGGATGCAATCAGACCATAATGATAGTCCACCACAATTGTTGCAAGAACCCTCTACACATTGTTTTAAGTAATGTGTCTTCCCATCTTGCCTCAAACGCATTATGCTATGGATGAAATATCTGAATGACATTGGAGGTATTGTACTTGAGCATTCCTGCACATGGTTAGGATGCAAAAATGATGTATATGTACAAAAGTATGGTAATATAAATCAACCTCTATGTGGTATCTACAACAATAAGTGTTTTGAATGGTATTGATTTTAACATACCAAGGCTTGTATTTTTCAAAAGATCATTGCTCGAGCCTTAGCTCTACATGGGAAACTTTAAACATCTTGAACAGTTGAGTTTGTGTCATGTCCAGATAATGTTTAACATGAGGTTCATTTTTTCTAGAACCCCTACGATGTTTTAACACATCCTTTATTTTAGAAGAAGGCCTAGTGTTATTATGTCAAAAAGTGTGCATTAGGCCCTTCACTGCTTCGACTAACTTCATGTCTTTGTGGGGAAACCTACTGTTAAATGCCCATAATGTTTCCATTTGTCCCTATACATTAAGGTTGTCTCTTCTTATTGAATATTTTTAAGTGTCTTTGGATGTAAAGGCACAATTTGTGATGCACATTTAAGTAAACGATGTTGTCTTGTGGATGTACATACAATTGATTCAGCCAATACACGGCAAGCCACATTACAGTCCTGTGAATGATTTTTTTTACCAATCGATGTGAATGCAGCAGCAAGAGATTTAACAATGTGATTACTTGATTCAATATTCTTCATTGTTCTTATGCCTAAATTTCTTCTAACAGTTTCCATATTTCTAGATTTAAACAAAGCTAAAAACAATTGGCATTTACTAGATCCGAATTTGTTATCAAAATATTGTTTCATTATTTGAGAACAATGATGAAGGATAGTGCATTTAGCCACCTTACCTTCCATTGAATTCAATTCGCTCTCGTCCACTTGTATCCGTTTAGGAGTTCTCTTTTGTTTTGATGCAAAATTTCTTGTCATTTGAAATGCTGGAGTGACATTTACATCCACTACAGGATGACAACTTCAATTAGGATATTGAACCAACGACCATGGTTGTTGTTGAGTCACATTTGCATCGAGAGTAACATAATTATTGAACTCTTCACAAGATTGTTTGTTTACTAATGGGTCAATAATATCATCTTCCCTATAACCGGATTCCTTTAATGTTGCATTATCTTCCTTAGCCTCTACGTTAGGTATCTATTGAGGGGGGATAGGAACAATTTTCTCATCTAATGAATGCCAATGATTTCTTGAATATTCCCTCTTTTTTTCTTTTTTATTTTCATCTTCTTCCAGTCTAAGCACCTTCCTCGCTGACTTCCTACCTCTATTACATACATTCCCCATTGAAATCCACCCAAACTTGTACAAAACCTATGGATTTATGTAAGTAATGATTAAATTACAGGTTGAATAGTTCTCTATGCATGGGTTCAGAAGAATTATGTCTTTTGCTATAGTAAACCTAGCCCACAGCAGACAACCCAACATTTTTTATATAACACATATTGCTTATGCGATATAATGCACGTCCATCTTATCGCATATGCAATATGGATACAATGCTTTTTAATTAACAAGCAGTTTTTATTACGTGATCTCCAAATCACATATGCAATATATCGCATGTGCGATTTAGTGCATATAAAATATTAAAATTGACTTATCCATGCTTATCAAATATTAAAATATTAAATATCAAATGCATATCAAACTTGGACTGAAATATGTTAACCTTCTATAACCTTACAATGGACCCCATACCAATGGTTAAGACCTCCAAACCTATCCTTGGACCATGGTAGTGTCTAAATAACTATCTCTTGTGTGGAAATATTCATAATTGTTCCTATATTACCATGGTCAATGCCTCCTAAGAAAAATTCAATGCATAAAATAGACTAATGGCACATATATCCCATATTAAGGCTAAATATCCCCTTTAAATGGCATGTGTAGTGCTTTAAGACTTGTTTTTGTTACACTGTTGTCCCATTACCATGGTTAAGACCCTAAGACCCATCCTTAGTGCATAAAAAAACTCATAATGACACCCATATCGCACTAAAGGCCAAATATTCCATCTATAAGGCATGTGTGTTGATTTAGGGACTTATTGTCTACTCTTCTATGACTATAGTTGTAGTCTAGAGACTCATCCCTCCCATCCAAAAACCTATAATGGCACCCTTATCCCATTATAATACCATTTATACTCGCAATATTCCATCCAGATGGTCTATGGGGTGGATCATGGCCCAACATTACATTGGTTAAGAGGGTGGGGGAGTCAAAGGAGGGAATCATGGGAGGGAGAGATGGGTATGATGATGATGAATATGATGATGATGATGATGATGATGACGACGATGATAATGATAACTACACTAGTACAAAATGAAGAATTAGCTACTAGGTGACTAAAATTTTTAGTCACCACAGATTTTTCAAGTGATTTACTAGTAAATATGAGCAATTTTGATTAACCCAACTATAAATGACTAAAATTAACAACTAATTTAGTCACTGGTTAACAAATATGACTAAATAATAAGTGACATAGTTAAAAATGACTAACATAAATGACTAATTTAGTCACGACATAAAAAATGACTACCTATAATAATATGAATTAGTCATGTATGTTAGTCATTTTTAATTGTGTCATGGAAAATTGCAATTGTGACAATGAAGTGTTACAATTTAGTAAATTTTGTAAATTGTCTACCTTCTATCTATGAATATGTGCAAGTTAACAATTCTGAATCCAAAATGGAATTTGTGGGGTTAGGAATATCTAGTGTTTTTCCCAGGTGGTCGGGATAGTGTTAGGGTGTTCATGTNTTGTCATATTGATATTTGATATTAACGGTTTTATTAATCTAAAATAATTCTTTTTTTGTTTTTTTTCATTTCTAAATTTAATTTTTATTATTTTTGTTGCAATTATATGGTGTAATATAGATATTTGATATCAACCATTTTATTAATCTAAAATAATTCTTATCAAATTTAGGATTGATACAANATTTATTGTAGACGATGTGCTTTAGATGTTCATATTGCTTTCCAGATATAATATTGGGATCACAGATCCCAGATGATATATATGCTGAAAAACCCTTTTTCTGTAATGGTACCATGCACCTCGATCTTCAAAGATCCAACAAAGAAATTGCACAAAATTTCTCTTGACCATCTAATGTGTGACATCTTGGCAATGGAAAAGTTGCAATTTTTTACAAGAGCGTCTAAATATATATAGATCAAT